>CM075014.1:6146111-6170479 GCA_037576675.1 Pangasius sanitwongsei | reverse complement strand
AATATATTTTTGTGTATATATATATATATAAATATATACATATATATATTTTATATATATATATATATATATATATATATATATATATATATATATATATATATATATATATATAGCTCTTTTAAATTTTTAAAAGCTTTTGAGAAAAGCAGGGAAAAAAGCTCTCTGTTTCATCTTTAGAGCAAGTGCCATGGTTACCAGAGGACAGTTAGATTTTTCTCTGGCAGTTTTCTAACTTTAGTGAAGCACTTAAAGCATTTTATATTTTATAGCACAGGAATAAGAGCATTAGGTGTTTCTTTTTTATTTCAGGATTTATTAAAATTGTTCTTAGCCTCACATCAGGGGAACAAAATAAATGTTGTAAATCATGCTTATGTGAACAACTTAAACATGGTTAAGGATGTATTTTACAAGTGCTTATAGAGGATTGTGTGTGTTTAGGTATTCTGAAGTGTGGCTAGCTGTTAATAGAGGAAGCGGCTCTCTGTCTTCACAGCTGTCTCTCAGGTCATCTGACCAATAAACCCCAGACCATTACAGGCCTCATCTGTTTTCTTCCTTTCTATACCTCTAAAACAGAGTCTCTTCTTCATTTTCCTTTACTTTCCTTTCATTTAGTTCCTTTCTTAACTTACTTTTCCTTCCTTCATTCATGATTAAATTTTTTAAGTTATTTTCCTTCCTTCCTTCCTATTTTTCCTTTGCTTTTCTTTCTTTCTTTCTCTCTCTCTTTCTTTCTTTCCTCCCTCCCTCTCTCTGTAGGTCAGGTCCAGCCTAATTTAGATGGAGCGTACAAGCCATTTCCTTTTTCCAGGAGATAAAATGGCACTTAAAAGGATGCTGTTGATGACTGAGATTAAAAAAGTGTCAGAATATCCACACACTGTTAAGCCCCCCCACCCCCTCCCCTTCCTTAAGTCCCCCTCTTTCAGTGAGGGTTTTTTCTTCGCTCATTATCTTTCCTACAAGAAGCTTTTTTTTTTTTTAACCAGCGTGTTCACTTTGAAAATTATATTTAATCCCGGCAAATGGCAAAGCAGAAACACATTTGCAATGCCCAGCCTTCCCCTACTCTGGAGGACTGGAGGGAAAGTCCGGATACTTTCATTCTGACTAACAGATCCTGTCTGACAGGTGTTTTATTCTCCCTATGGTACACAGCCTGCGTGCTGCTGCTACAATAACAAGAAAGGTCAGCTTGAGCAAGGCTGGAGTTTTCCCTCAGTAGATAATGTGGATAGGGCCACACCGCAAGTCAAATCTATCCGGGAAATCTGCTCATGCTTTCAGAGCAGATATGTTGGAGTAATTGGAAGTGAAGAAGTCACTGGCAGTCTCAGTGACTGCTGCTCATTCCCACTGAGCTATAGAGGCTATTTGAGGTTCTCTCCAAAACCACATTAAAGATGAAACTACAGAAGCTCCAATCAGCGCAATGTATTCAGCTTGTGTCACCACGCAGATCAGTGGAGTACAAAGAGTTTGAGGACCCAATTTTGGGTTTACTCATTATCTAAAGGCTTCAGTTCAGGCAATTTTCTGCTTTAGGTGTGTATTGTAATGCTGCAGAACATTTTATACATCAAACAGTCACAGAAGTCACGCTTCTTATTATGGAACTGTGAAATCACTAGCATACTACTAACCACTCTCTTTCTAAATGTACTTCTTTCTGTATAGCTCTAGCTAGACAAATATGAGGTAGACAAGCTCAAGCATAACTTAATTAGATTCAAACCATTATTTATTTCATTATTGTTGTAATTAACCATTCACTACATTTATTCATCCAATGCCTAAACACTATAAAACATCTATCATACACAAAGTATTCAACAGACAGTATTTAGTATGTCATGAATACAGCATGTTAAACTAAGTAACTTATGCGAAAGTACTTAAGAATTTATTATAATTGCAAGATGCAATCTAATGACAAGAATGATGATTTGCTTTAGGGAGTAGCACTGTTGTGTAGGTGAGTGCCGTCTCTGTGATGAGCAGCCCGGAGGTTGACCAGCGCTGGGTCAGACATTGAAACAGGCACATCAGTGCAAATGAACCCTCCGTCTCTGCCCAAGCAATCCCTTTGCACTTACAGTTAGCAAGTTGGCAAGAGTATTATCGCTTGCTGATTTTCTGAAGTTCAGTCTTTTGGGAGCCTCTGGGGTGTTTATGTGCTTGCACTTGGACTGCGTTCACCTTTACGGAAGCCCTGCCTCCTCTAGTGAAAAGCTTGCACTGTAAACACAAAAGCTCATGTTTACTTTCTTTTTTCAGTCCCTGCAGCGTTTTCACATAAGCACTCAAGATGCACAGGGATGTAAACGAATATGAATATATTATTCAAAATGAATGGATCATGTTTGCTACATGGATACAAGTACAGATATGAATAGGAGGTGCAATATTTTTTTCTTTTTTTTTTTAGCTTTAGAAAGCTAGTCAGAAAGCTTTACAGGTCATCTGGTTGAGACTAGAGGTGTACATCGGGACTGGGGTCACATGTGACACAATAAAAATGTCACACGGGCACAAGGATTTTACGTTCATGTGGGTTTGAGCGAGCTAAATGGTCAAAGAGGGACCACGTTCATTAACACGAATGTGCAATGCTGAGCGATGTATTTGCATAGTAACTATCAGGTAAGGGTTTGGGGTCATTTAAATTAACCCGCTAGTTTGTTTATATTTTCGGTAATAGCTACATTTAAAAAAATATATATATCACAGAGAAGTAGAATTTAAAGTAGAACAAAAATAAGGACTGCACAAGCAGGTCTAGTTGAGACCAATTATGAACTCGAATGAGGTAGCTGAGATTGAGGAACTGTTCACACACCATGCTGAATAGCATGGCTTTACATTTCTATTTTTGGCGGTTTTCTAGTGTCTTCCAGTGTTTCTGTGGGCAATTCAAAAACAACCGTCTTGTTTAGGACACACCTACTTTGAGTTTAAATCCAAATACATATACAAAAATAAATATTTGGAGCACTAAACATATACAGATAACTGGCATTGCGTTACACCCCTAATACACACAGGAAATTAGCGAAGAGCAACATATACTTTCTGATTAGTTTTGGGGCATATGAGTCACGTATGTACCAGTTGTTAGGGGAAAGATTGGTTTTTGAGGTTATGTGGGTTGAACAGTGTATTGAGCAGAAGGAGAAAAGGCAGAGCTGTGGTTATTACAGAGGTAATAGTCCTCCCAAGACTCTGTCTTCATTAATTAACAGTGTGGACTCAAGCAATCCCTCATGCAGACAAACCAATCTGAGTTCTTATTTGCACTCTCTTGTTACACAGAGATTTAAATAAGGCAGGAGTAGAACTGTGAAATGGTCAGCGCTCATCTTCTGAAGTTACATTTACAGCTTCGGAATTACTGCCAATCTTCACAGTCAGGAGTGGTTACCATCAAGGGAACAAGTGTGCAAAGATTAAAATAAGTAATTTTTAAATAAGGATTTATGGATTGTTGGAAAATGGATTACGGTATAAACCCCTTCCTCTTTTCCCCCCAAGACAGTGATGTTTTGTCTAATGTCTTTTCTTTTCTTTATCTCTCAGCCCAAACCACATCAACAAATGTTACTCTACATCAGCGCTCTGGAAAACCAAGTTACTAGACTTCATATAGACATGACGTTCTACCCAAAGGCCAACATAAACAACTCATAAACTAGCGTTCAAACAATAACAAATTGCATAGGAAGGTTGTCAAACCGTTTTGATCAGTATATCATGGTCCTTTCTCGTGGTTGTGTACCAGGTTAGCACCTTTTGTAGGTAATGAGTGATTGAAAGTGTATCATGGCCAAACGGTGCCTGGACGACTCAGCTGGACTCAAGATTTACAGCAGGCTTTGTAATTGCAGGGGTTGGGGATTACATAGCAAGTCACAAAGATAAATTTTAACCAAGCAGAACAGAGATCAGCTGCCTACTGCTGCTTATTAGGGTTGGAAAAGTAGCAAAGAGGACCCAAGGCTTTTGGAGCTGTGAGGAGATGCATTTGTGTCTGGATAGAATTCTCTATTTCAAGTGGATGAAGACAAATTGAAGAGCTAAACATGCATATTTCTTGCATGTTATTAAAGGGAATACTCAGCATTATTGAAAGAACAATGTGTCCTTATTGAAGTGATTATATTACTGGTTTACACTGTTTGGTATTTGAGTAAGTTAACATGTTCACTTACCCTCACAAACCCAATTCCTTTTGTATTGTATTCTAGTTAACTGTATTTTGCCAATTGAATTTGATTATGACTGTTTGATTAGACTTTAGAAGAGCCACGCATTTTAATGTAATGACAGTCCTCCAGTACTGTACAAATGCATTAAATTTACGTCTAAGCTTGTTAAGTAGTTACGTTGTCTGCGTCTATTGCTAATGCACAACCTATATGTGGCCATATGTTGTGGCTGCAAAAGTCTTGAGCTGTACTTAGCACTCTGGATTAACATAGGCCTGCTCTTCCCTGGCTTACAGAGCACCTTTATTTTTCACTCACGTTATCCCTTGGTTTTCACCCCCACTCTCCCTTTTTAATGTTGTCATTATAGGTTTTGCAAGGGCAAGCTGAATTATAGATGAACTGTTTATTTACTGGCTGCCAAGATTATGCTCAGACCTTGTGATTCTGCACATCCATGCAGAAGTGGAGAGAGAAAGAAGGAGAGAGAGAGAGAGAGAGATTTACTTCTCCCCTGGGATTTTGAAATCTCAGGAAGAGTAGGAAGATCAGCTTTTAAAGCCCTAATTGATAGGGAGCAATATGCAGTATTTATGGTCAAATTTCTGCATTGCAAATGACAGGAATGTTAAAATCACCTCTCATGAATTTGCCCTTTGTTTCTTGAGAACTGTTGCTGAGCCACATTTATATGGATGCCACTGTTTTTTTTTTGTCCTTAAAAGTGCAACAGTCTTTTGTGTGTCAAGGATAAGTGACAGCATGGCCCCATAATGACCTGGTCTCAGCTGTTACAATCAACCTGAAGAGCAACGAGAGAAGAAAGACATTAGTCATTGGTGACTTCTTGTTCTATCTGTCTTTATCTTGTCAGGAGGAAAAGGAAGCAGAGTGTGGAAAAGCATGCCAAGCAGCTCTTTTAAAGGCTCAGCACACTAAACAGATTTATTTGTTTGTTTCTGAAAGAGCAAAGTGAACCCAGTGAACGTGACTCCTCCAGTCCAGGCCGTGGATCAGGACAGGAACATCCAGCCACCATCCGATCGCCCAGGGATCCTCTACTCCATCCTCATCGGTAGGTGTCTGTATACAGATCTGTGGTGCCAGAGATGAGTGCCAACCACAACTTCCTTTTTTAGCATAAACAGAAGGCAGAAGCAAGGCTGTTAATCCTTCAGTGAGAGATTGCGGTACCAGAACGAATGCGATGCTGAATGCATTTTGAATCAGCAGGGCCCAAAATGAGTCATTATTTTCAGTAGCAAACCCATCGATGAAAGCCTGGCATCTTATTGATCCCCCACTCTCCTTCTTTCTCCCTAGGCAAGCCTGCATTCTATGCTGAGTACTTCTCACTAAACAGCAGCACAGCCGAGCTCAGACTCCTGCAGCCTATCAGCCGTGAGCAGCACCAGCGATTCGACTTGATAATCAAGGTAATAAGAATAACCTTGAAAAAAAAACTGAATGCTGTCCTAATTTGATACCGGATATGTGCAGGAGATCATGTGTTAATAAGAGTGAGAGAAAAGAGAGCAGGTATGCTGGGGTCTGCATGAGAGCAGAGTGTAGGACAGAGTTGTGTGTATTTTTCCATAAAAAAGATAATACATGCCACCAGGCTTTTCACACGCAGAGCTGGTGTAGTGTATCTAATGTGCCAATGAGTCAGGAAACAGTTCACTCTAACTGGGAGCTCTGCCTGGAGCTCCTCATAGGATCAAAGTGAAGTAGTGAAGAGTGTGGAAAAGCATGCCAAGCACCTCTTATAAAGGCTTAACACAAAAAAAAAAGATTTTTGCCCCATGCTCTTGACCTTCTACAATGTTAGATGTATGTATGTATGTATGTATGTATGTATGGTTGGATGGATGGATGGATGGATGGATGGATGGATAGATGGATGGATTTGCAGATGCCTGCCTATATAGTGTTTGGGCTACAGAGGCGTGCAATACAATAATTAGTTCAGGCAAAGCAGCCCCTATTTGCTTGATCAGCTCAATACAAATTATGTCAAATTAAATAGCTGTCTTCATGTGGCCATTACTTGAGGTAAGATATACTACTTTGTTCTTTTTTGAACTGTTGAGAGTACAAGCCAAGTCCCACGTCTCCTTTATCAAATTTCTGTTCTCAAGAATTGCTGGCCATGTAAAGGCCCAGACAAAGACCAGAACTGGCCCTTCATACACAATATGTAAAGCACAACCCTACTCAATACATTTACCTTGTGAACTAACAGGACTGTCTCTGGGCCATATCCTCCCTCCTTTCTGTTGGTTTTCAGCACCAGAAAATAAGCTCAATAAGCTTGTGTGACAACACATTAGCCATGCCTGAGAAATCTGAGCCTTGCTTTTAACCCCTCGCTGTCCATTCTCAACGCTCTGATATAAACTAATATTGTTTTGAATTTTGATATCATCAACTTAATGTCATTATAAAGGACAGCACAAAACCCTTAGATGCATTCTAACAAAGCGATCTAGAAACAGTGAGATAGTTGTCAACCATAAAGCCTTGATAATCTCTTATGCACAGTGCAAACCTGTGGCTCTTTGGAAATGTTGCCTGCCATGTTTATCTTGGAGTATAAATACTGGACAATTGACACCCAGTTGGCAGATCACTTTTGGTATTTAAATTACCTTATAGCACTTACACTATCCATATTAGTCTAAACTATATAGTTAAAAGTTTGTGGACTCCTGACCATAACATATATACATATGCAAACATATGCAAGTTAGGGGCAGCCCAGTCCCCTTTTGCTGTTATAATAACCTCCACTCTTCTGGGTGGCTATGGGGATTTGTGCTCATTCAGCCACGAGAGCATTAGTGAGGTCAGGAAATGATGTTGGGCAAGGAGGCCTGGGGTTCAGTTGGCGTTCATCCCAGAGGTGTTCAATGGGGATGAGTTCGGGGCTTTGTGCAGTACACTCAAGTTCTTCTAGTCCAACCTTGGCAAACAAAAGACTTCATGGAGCTCACTTTGTGCACAGGGGCATTGTCATGCTGGGTTTGGCAACCTGTCAACCTGGATCCACATGAAGTGTTTTTTCAGAATAGGAGTTACGCCACATATTTCTGTCAAAGACTGTTGGCTCTGATGGAGAAAAAGCCTCGCTGCTGAGTCAAGACACCCTAGCACTGAAACACCTTCACGTGCAGTGCTGCATTTTTCCGTCAACCCAGATTGAACCTGACTGCTGGAGACATGTTCCCAAATACAGCCCATAGTACCAGTTTTTCTCCTTGACTTATTTCATGGCTTATTCAAATCCCTAGATGGGCTTCACAGCTGCCGATTTTCTATAGTACCGTGCACATTACATCAAGAATACTGATGGACCTTGCCCAGTACTTTAGGATGGCATTATGATGTCTGTGTACATAGAACCAGAGTATGTATGTGAATGAAGTTAATATTTACATGGAGAAAGTTACTCGTATTCAGTGTTGGGTTATGTACATGAAGTTGTTGAGTAACATTTGGTTTTCCCATTGTAATGAATGATAAAGGGAATTTACATTTGCACAATGTCATATTTATACCCCAGGGAAACAGCTATTAAAGGCAGGAGAGTTCCTGGAGACTGAGAGCAAGTTAAAAATAATATAAGTTTTTCAAGAATGACAATTTGTTTGCATTTATTTGCAAACAAATTGTCATTCTTGAAAAACTTATATTATTTTTAATTCGCTCTCAGTCTCCAGGAACTCTTGCTTGGGAGTGTTTTTTTTATGCAATTTTTAATATGAAGAGTCCCAATAATTCTTCAGGCCACTGTACATAAAAATAAGTATGTGGTAGCAAACACTTGGCAAAATGACATGTTGTCAACAGTTAGCATTTATGTAAAGCACCTTATTAACAACATGTCCTCTAATTAGTGAAGTTTATCATGTATAACACATTTTGATGTCAGTTGCAGTTGATCTCAGTTGTTTGGTAGCTTGTCTATTTTTTTTTTACAAACCTCATCTTAACTACCAACCACTGGGAGACCTTAATTATATCTTTTACCAGAATTACATACAGCGACATATGTCAGTCTCATTATAATGCTAGGCTGTTCATCTTAATTACCACAGTTTCTGTATTTCTTCCATCACAGAAACTTCTCTAATCTTGTACAATTGACAACCACAGTTCATGGAGAGAAAAATTTTCTAATTAGCATAAGGACCTTCACTAATAAGGATCCATTTTATGGATTGGGTTGATGAAGTCTAAGGATAAACCATTCTGATTTAAACACAGCATACAATTATAGAAGTTGGAAGCTTAATTAATGCACATCACTACCTCTGACAATTCTAATTACTCAGTGAATCTTTGTGAAAATTTGAAAGAACAGGATTCTACTGACTAATCTCTCTGGATTTTGCTTTCAGGCGGAGCAAGACAACGGACATCCACTCCCAGCCTTCGCCAATCTCCACATCGAGGTACTGGATGAGAATGACCAAGCGCCTTATTTCCAGGCAAACACCTACCAAGGCTTCATCCTTGAATCAGCTCCAGTTGGCACCACAGTCTCCAGCAATGCCAGTCTCTCCTCTCCACTTACCATCATTGCTCTGGATAATGACACTGAGGAGGTGAGAATTACTCCAATGTAAGGCTGGCGATTGCTCCAGAAGGCAATAGTTGATTAAAGGAAAAATTAAAACTAAAATAAAAAAATACAAAATAATAAAAACAGATAAAAAAGCTTGAAAATGTTCTGTATTGCATAAAAGGGCTCTGTGTCATTCACTTTGCCAAACTGCATGCTTGAATGTCTAACACACTCTTTTCACATAATCCTAGACTTTTTAAAATAATTGAAAACCACCTCAGTTTGTGTCATATTTTATGCCTCCATTTTGAAGCTCATGCCTAGCCAAATGCCTGTAGCTATTAACGAACGTGCTACTAGTGTATGACTAGAGCTGTCAAGTCCTTAGCTGTATTCTCTTGTTCTCTCTTTTTTGGCTGTGCTCTCCATTTTTCAGGCATTTAATTTGCTTAATGCTGAACATGATTGCCACTTTGTGTCTAGTTTTATTGTTTTTTGAATACATTTTTGAGCCTGCCAGCTAGGCCTTTGAAATATCTCATTGAGAATGTGGTGAATCTCTAGGACAGCTTGCAGATGAAAAGACTAGCTCATAATGGGGAACTGTAAGCAAAGTGTACTAGCTGAAATGGTGAACAAATAATTTCCTCCCACTGCCTTGCAGTTTTTTTGTTCTGCCTTCCTTGCCATTTTTCCAGCATAAAGACATGATGTTGCTCACTTTCGTTATTGCTAAGAGACCGTATACTTGTGTTAAATTTTTGAGTGAGGGCACAGAAGGACGCACTTGATCCGACCATGAGCATGTCTTCCGGGGATCTTATCTGTATAGGGCAGTGTGCACAAGAAAGAGAACTCATGTAAGGTTAATGACCAGTGATGTGTGAATAAACCACAGCCACCACGGTCATTTTCCCTCAAGTTTTTATGGCTGTGTTTGCCGCTAGATCAAATCCATTTACAACTAAGGCCACGGAATCATTATCAGCACTGCTGAGAGAAGCGAAACAGCTCACATAATGGAAGTTGCCATAAGCATAAAAACTGCGCAGTGCAGATTTTTTTGATCAGCCCAAGCTACAATCTCTATATAATTATAGATTTCCATTATGCCATTTGTAAACTAAATAGTCAGTCATATCTAATGCTGCACAGGGTTTTCCCATAATCCCCCACCTCCGAAAACATTCAGAATGTACGCACTGCTAGAAATAGGTGTCTCAGTAATTTTTTAAAATACTTCTGTGCTAGTGAAGTCTCTGAATGTGAGGAGAATATGAGGTCTTGCAATGCCTTAATCTTTGTTGTTGCTTGCTTGCTTGATTCACTGCATTCTGAAAGTATTAAGTCCCTTCGTTTTTAATGTACATAAGACCATATTCAGAGTTTTTATTCAGAGAGAAGCTCAAAAGTTAAGTTAATATTTACAAAATTTACTGAAATTTACGGAAAAGTTACTGATATTCATGAACTGGCAAGCGGTTGTCTCTATTGTTTTCCTCATGGTGATGAACGACAAAGGACTTTTGCATGTCAAGGCAAGAACAGACTTGAAAAATAATATAAGCGTTTAAAAAAATGACAGTGTGCTTGCATTTATTTAAAATATTCCTTTGATACAATCATTCTTATGAAGTGTGCTAATAATTCTGTAGGGCACTGTACATAAAAATAAGCATGCAGTGATAAACAGTTGGCAGAATTACATGTTGCCAAGTGTTAGCATTCATGTAAAGCACTTCATCAGCAGCCTGTCCTCTAATTAGTGAGGTTCATAATGCTCTCGAAGACATTTTGCTTTCTTGTTCAATTGAGTACATTCTGAAGGATTCACATCTCTTCACTTTTTGGTACATTATAGCCTGACTATTCTTTTTCTCATGAAATGCAAAAATGAATCAATAATGGCAAAGGGATACTGTTCATGCCTTCATTCATTCATTTACTTTTTTATTAATTCTGTTGCAATGGTGTATGCCCAGTAGGGCCCATGTTCCTGGGATAGAATAGAATAGAATAGATTTTTATTGTCATTGTTTTGAACAGCGAAAGACTGTTTAGCAGCTCACAAGTTTTTGGCATAATAGACAAACCTAAATAGATACAAATAAAAAAATAAAATAGACAGGAAGAGAGGCTCCGTATCCACTGTGACATGGAAAAGGATAAAAAAGTTACTGAAGATGAATGAATGAATAAATGAATGAATGAATACAAAAGGCATAAACAGGTTTTAACATTTTTGTAAGTTCTCTGAATAAATAAGAGAAGAAATATCACTTTTACACAACTATTTAAACCCGACACTCTGTTGAGGAGCCCTTGGCAGTAATTACGGCTTTTCTTGAGTATGATGCCACAAGCTTGGCACATCTGGATTTGTGGATGTTCTCCAACTCCCTGCAGTAGACCCTCTCTCGCTCTGTCAGGTTGGATGGAGAGCATCACTGCACTGCTATTTTAAGCTCTCCCCAGAGATTCAATCGGGTTCGAGTCCGGGCTCCAGCTGCCACTGCCACTGCCACTTCAAAGCTGCAAAAATGTTTGGTACAATCTTGACTTGGAGCTTTACAGACAATTCTGTTTACCTCATGGCTTGATTTTTGCTCTTGATTTAGGTTGTAGAAACATCCACTGAAACAGACATACCTGAACTTTCATTGATTTTTCTTTATGGAGTATTTTTCAGAGAATAATGAGAAAAACAGTTCTTTATTGGCCTCAACAAAATGAAAAAAAAAAATGAAGGGACCTGAATATTTTTTTGAATACTCTGTATGCTTTAGTCTAAACAGGCTTGCCTTGTTTGTTTTACACCATATTCAGTGGTGAGTTGGTCACTTAAGTCCACCAGTATTTATGTGGGAAAATGACTCATTTTCATATTCAGAGGTTAAGCAGGAGCTTGATTTCGAACTTGATTGATTTTCTAGTCCCCACTGAGTTTCTTGCCCCATTTAGATTATGCAGATTACTTGTGTGCAGTTTATGTCTCCATCGTTGCTAGAATTTAGTAGAGTAGAGGTCACTGAGACATTTATCAATAACATTTAGACCACCACATTTAAACAGTACTTGCCTTTAAACCTGAAAAAATTGGGGGATAGAAAATGCTGACTAAAAAAAAAGAAAAGTGGTTTTTTTTTTGTTTTGCTTTGATTAATTTTCTTTGCTGCCAAATGTAATAAGATGCAACACAACAGCAAGAGAATTTACAAATGAATAAACTATGATGATATATGAATGAAAAAAGGCAATCATTAAAATAAACATTTAATAGGAGTTTAACAGTATGGCATCCAGCCTAATTATTCAGCAGCTTATAAAATAGCACTTGATCCAGCATATGCTATTATTTTGCACTGTATTGTTTTTATTATATCATTCATCAACAGTTAATTGTGCCCACTTAATGAATGCCACAAGATACTAAATCAAGGTCATGAAATTGGAATGTGTGTGTGTCAGGTATTCTCAGAGACGATGGATGCAAGTACAGACTTTTATTGTGCATGGTGTAAAAATAACAACAAACGCAATGAAAATACACAAAACAGCAAAACATACAGACTATGGGCAAGACTATTGTAGGCAAAGCAACAAACAGACTCGACATCAACAGAAGCATGACAATGAGGTACAGAGAACCCAGAATTTAAATAGTGGTGCTTATTAGGGGTAACACAGAACATGTGTGAGTGATCAGGGGGACATGTGACAAGGTCATGTGGGGCTTATGGGATTTCGGCATAACCACGACAATGTGAGTGGGATGTAAGTGATTTTATCACACTTATAATTCACTATTTTGAGTTGTCAAATTAATAAAACAATGCCAATGGTTTTTTGTTTATTTGATGTGTTCTTCTATTTAAAAAAAAGTGTCCATGGTTTGAAGGATAACCTGACCAAGCATTCTTCTGCTACACATATAGGTCACTTTAAGTGTTGTTTATAAATCTATCCATGAAACCTTAAATCCTTGAGAAAAGCGAGGATTAAGATGACATCTCAGATTAAGATGCTTCATCCTCCAGTGTCCTGCAGGCGAGAAAGAAAAACATGTTCTTTAAAGGGATGATATGCTTAGTGTTATATTTACGTATGTATTTAATATGGGCCCAAATAGATTTTAGAGCCCAAAATGTACATTTCAGTATGACATATTATGATTACACCAAACTGTTAGACAGTGGCACTGGACTTAATACTGCTCCTCGCTCAAGCTGATATTACACAATAAATTTTTAAAAAATGTTTTTATATATATCTATATACATCTAAATAGCCTTAAGTCCTTGGTCAGTACTTTTGACCAAAAATTTAGTTTTTTGTTCTGCTCTGTTCTGTTCTGCCCTTGCTGTCCTATAAACTTAATTCCATATACCACAGTGAATGAAGTTTCAGTTCTCTGCCTTGCTGTGGTTTGCTCCTCTACTGTGGCAGTGCTGGCATTGAGATTGCACTTTGATTGATGTTCCATGCAGACCAAAGATCCCATGGTGCGAATCTCCCTGGACAACTACGAAAGCATCTTTGCGGTGACACCCAGTGGGATTGCGCGCTACCTGACACTCCTAAAGCCTGTGGACCGTGAAGAGCAGAAGAGTTACAGCTTCACAGTAAGAACTACATGAGTCCAGTTATCTCCACTGTGTCTTTTCTAGGCAAGACTCCATTACAAACGATAGATATTATTATCAACAGCTGAGCAGTTTGATAAAATATAGGAGACACACACTACATTGTATCTTCAGTGTGCTACATATTGATTTTGTCACTATCCTGCATTACAGTGACAGAATGCAATCCTACATTTTATGACCAGTATTTTGTCCAAGAATAATTGTCCAAGAGTCTATTGTGACTCATACAAAGGATGTACAGTTTCCTCTCCCATCATTTATTCTTTGGCAAACGACATAGATTCACAATCAGAATATCCGTTGCCAAGTTTCTTTGGTTTTTATGTCCTTAAAGCAATATGTAAGTTAAAAAGAAGTAAGGAACTAGAGTTTGAGGATCGATTGTAGGCAAGAGAGAAAGTAATCAGAGTAAGAGCTTTCACTGAAAAAATTAAATTGTGGAAAGAGATAAATAGAGCATTTGTAATGTAATGCAATACAGTTGCCACCCTCATTAAGTGTTTCTGCAAGTCTGCTGTTCAAGACCCTTTCTACAAGAAGCTTTAATCATGAAAAAGTAACTTCTAAGTTCTGAGCTCTCATGTTCATCTTGGGTATGTGGATGGAATTGTGGCATAAACTATGGTTACGTTAATGCCACAGCTGACCCTGAATGAATGCACATGTACTGCTTATTATTATTATTATTATTATTATTATTATTATTTTTCTTGTTGTTGGATAGACATGTTACAGAGGCTAGTTCCAGCTGCACCCTGGGGCTATAATGGCTTTGTGGTTACAGTAGCAGAGATCGTGTGTTAAGCATACTAAAACTTCTGTGCCTTGGATTGGCAGCGCTCTGCTTCTGTCCTTCGAAGATGATGTTATGACTTGGGGATTGATTGCTCCTTGCTGTGGAGTACTGCAGCTTCAGCTCTCCCAGCAGTTTTCCACTTCCAACTTGATTTATGTGCGGTGTGTGTTTTACAGGGCTCGCAGCTGCTAGCTTGATTTGAAAACCTTCAAAGTTTTTAACTGGCCAAAATCACAAGGCAGCTCTACACCTGCCAATGCTGCTGTCAATATATATGCTGTAGCCTGACCTCAATGATTAATATAATTGACTATCTAAGCTAACAGCACATTGATTCATTTTTACACTGTTATGTCTGATACGTGAGAGCTTATAAATGCTATCATAAATCGACCTAGCTCTCATGACAAATGGCATGAATACTGTATAAAGTTGTTGTGCGTCAGAGAGATCACTGCTAGGACCTAATCAGGCCGAAGTGTGGCAGGATCTCATTTCACGGCAAAGCTGTTAACTGGCACGCGGCTTCATTTGAGACCTTGCTGCTTGGCAGCCCTCAAATTGACAAGCCTACGTATTGCAAACAGGCTAGCTGGAATCCCTCCAAGATCGTCATTTCTTTACTTCATGTGCACTCCGAACCTCCTGGATGCGAGTGCTAGAAGAAAATAAAATCAGTTTGGCTGATTTTTCTTTCCTGCAAAGCCTAATTACACCAGCTTATTACCTTGAATGTCTGGTTAGAGACTTAGCACTTACATTGCAACCTTCTGCTATACAAGACATTATGATTCTTTTTGCTGTTAATTGCTAAAGAGCCATTCCCTTAATCCTGTGGATGAGCTCAATGACAGCAAACAGTGAAGGGAAAGGACTGCAGATCCTAAAGAGCGAGTAGGAATGATAACTCAGAGGATCAGTATTAGCATTCACAGCACTCTTGCTGATTCACATGGCATGCCTAAAGAGCTTAGGAACTTTAGGTCCACCTTTGTTACTGTGCCATGAAGCCAGAAACATACACACAAATGTTACTTGGTAGTGCAATGATGCTAAAACACTTCATTTAACAAAGCTAGCATTATGGGACATGCGAATCCTGTTTTCATTAGGAGCTTATACTGTAGTATTTCAGATTTACAGCAGGATGTTTAATCTCCTGTATTGCTGCTACTTAGCAATGGATGTCCCACCATCTATTTAGATTTATTTGTTAAAAATTGAAATTATTAGCATTGTAAATAATGTGAAGCAATGTAAACAATGTATTTATGATAAATAAAAAATGTAGAGAATGTTACAGTGACTAAAATCACAATTTCATTTTAATTACATTCTATTGTTTTTATCTTACCCTCTATAATGAAAATATAATTTTTAACAAATTTTTCTTTGTAGAAATGAAAGTATTTAAATTGTTTTTTTTTTTTTTGTTTCATTTTTAAAAAACGTTTTGGTTTTTTTTCTATTCTTTTTAAGATAAGAGGAAGGTCATTTTGACCCAACAGAACATTTAAGAACCAGGCCAGTGCATCAACGCAACAGTATTTATTTATTTATTTACTTACTTACTTACTTGATGACTTATTTACTTACTTACTTACTTACTTGCTTACTTATTGTGAGCTAAAATCCCAAAGAGGTGTACTGTCAGGAGTGCTAATAAAGAACACCCATGGGGTGTCTAATTTACACTTTGCCAGCTGCCGCTGTGCTGACCTGTGGGATTTTGTCTGGTTTTGTGCGTGGCACCATTCCATGTTCACAGAGATGGCTTTGAATCAAGAATATCTTTTATGTTCTGCCTGCTGTTGTGGCCTTTTGTGACATGTGAAAGTTGACAGAAAGATGAAAAATAGCCCCAACTCAGTTCTTGTCCTTCTCTGATTTTCAGATTAATCTATCTAAGAGAACAGTCCCACTATTGAACTGACTGCACCATGTAGTCTTTTCATTACTAATTAACTAAAGCTGTATTCATCGTTATGGAGAAAATGTACTGGGGTAATTATGGTCGGATCATGGCCTTCAGCGCACAACCTTATCAGATGACTTTCAGCCAAGCCCCATCGCCATACTAATGACACTCACCTGTCACACTAGTCACTAGTCACACTGTTGTAGTGTGTGTGTCATGGTTGCTTGATTTCCGTACTAGTTACAGGTTAGGCTTTGCACTGACTTTGTTGGCAGATTAGGAAAACAAGCTAACTGTGCTAGCTACATACACTCATCAGAGGCACTACTGATCTCTTCTGCTTTTTTCCCAGCTTTATTTTTCTTCATAATGTCTCTATAAATGTTTAATAAGAAGTTTTACATGACAGGATAAGATGAAACCATGGTTATAAGTTTTTTTCTTTTCAGTATATGGGAACTACTTGCAGGGAGTAACTAAAGATATGAGTGGGGAACTGAAGAAATACCGGACCACATACACGTTAAGATTGGCCAGAGGAATTTGCAACAATTGTTTGGATTTGTTGCTTTATAGCATCATACCTAATTTGCAGAAAATTGAGAAAATCTCAATTCAAGTGTCCTTGTCATGCTGACGATTTGTCTCATGCCTCTGTTGCTGAAATTGTTCCTCCTTGATGTGCACGTACATAGAAAATTAATGGTTGTCTATTGATTTGTCACTGGCTAGTGTGAACATAGGGTTATCTTGCGAAGCCTTCATTATCTGCCTGTCTTGATTAGTGCATAACCCACTCTTTTGTTTTTGGCTATGCCTGGTTGCTGATCACTTGACCTTTAGCCTGTCTTATGTTTCTGTATTTTGACGCCATCTTTATATGTAGAGGAAACACACTTAATAATTTAACAGTTATCAAACCGCTTTAATGATGTGAAGATCATAAGGATGCTCATTTTAGCTCATGCCAAGAACAACATATGAAGATGATATGGGTCATTTTGAGGTGAACAAATGACAGTCAGACACAAATATATATTGTTTATATCTTCATCAAATCCCAGTGTCAGGGCCACAGAGTATATCATTTTTACTCGTTATAGCAAATATTGGCTTCAGCAGAATGATATTGCAAAGGGCTGCAATATCCAAGTAAGCACTCAGTCATTTTTCACCGTTTGCTGTGTGAGCTCAGTTGTTCCTTTTGAGAGGTTTATGAGTGATCCAACAAAATCACCTGCATTTAATTTAGTGAATGTTAATTTCAAAACTTAGCCAAAAAGCCATATCCAAATCTTTACACATTCCATGTAGACACATTAAGAGTTTTGATGCCACGCAGCAACAGCAATTAGCTGTGTTTAAAAATATTTTGTCTGTATTTTGTTTGTGTTGTCTGATTTTCTTTTGTCTGTTTTAAGAAGCACAAACACTACATGTGTTTATATTGGGGAAAGCACACCATACAACAGAGAATTGTTCTCCACATCACAGCTTTATTCCCATGTTGAATCCTTTTATCATGATGACTGTGCTTTCACAGATGATGGCCTCAGATGGGGTCCACCAGAGCTCACCAATTGCAGTTAATATCACGGTGATCGATGCCAATGACAACACGCCAACCTTCCCCAACGTCTCCTACAGCGTCAGTGTTTACACAGACGTGCAGGCCGGGGAAGTGGTATTATGGGTAATCGATAACTCACTCACCATTTTAACAAACAGTCTACTTGCTCAGAGTAATGGGATTAGTGGCCTTGTTTATGAAGGGCCTATAGCAGAAATAATTGCGCAAGCTCTGCATTTAAGCTCAGTTTCAGCTGTATTTTCACCTCAGTGTGTGCAGCGTGCAAGTTGCTGTTTTAATAGGCTGCTTAGCAGTCTGAGCAGGAGCAAAGCAACTTGCCCAGTCATACTCAAGGGAAAGACTGATACAGAAGGACTAATTGGTGCTACAATTGACACATCAAGGACTCCAGTTTAAAGAAAAAGAAATGTTGGAATGTGTTTTCTTGCAGTCAGAGACAGGAAGGAAGATGATAATCTTAGTGTAATAAGCTGAAATATAGCTTACATTTCAGCACAGTTTGCATGCAAATGGCCCAGTAGTGCATAAAATGACAGGAGTTTTGCACCACTATCCAGCTACCTGGAAGGAGTTAATAGCCAGATTCTGTACTTACTGTAAGAAGTTATAGCTATATAACATTTTTAAAAAATCAAAGAAAATAGTTTTAAACCTTTGAATAATTTGTGTCATATTTATCAAAGTGTGACTGTCTGCAATTTTACTACTACCCAAATTTAATAAAAAAATTAATCCAAATACAAGACATTACACACAAATTGTATTTTCCTCCTTCTTAAAGGTTAATATTCTCCTAAATTAATTACCTCTTGTCTCAGTAAAAAGTCATGTGGCATATGGCAGCATTGTAAAATGTCATTTGAATTGTTGTGTAATGCTGATGACTTTCTTTCAGCTCACAGCTTCCGACACTGATGAGGGTCCCAATGGCCTGATAAGCTACAGCATTGTGGCAGGAGCTCGGGGCCACTTCATCATCAATAACCGAACAGGACTGATCAGCGTGGCACCCAGAGTCAATCTAACAGTGGGCAGCTCTTATGCCCTCACTGTCAAAGCAACAGATAATGCAGCTATTGACCAGAGAAGGTAAATAGGGTCAAAGGTGCAATAGAAAAGAGAGAATAGAGTTGGTATCACATGTGGTAGATGTTTACTATCCAGCATCTTCTACTTTTTATTTTCAAAGAGTACAGTGGGGTGACAGTCTTTTGGATATGTCCTCAGGACTATCATGCTTCTTGCACTTTTCCATCTGTCCATCTGGCTCTCAGAAGCCTGAAAATTACATGCATATAATTACGGGTGCTTAGTTTGTTAAAAAAAAAAAAAAAAAACTTCTAAAATTAGGCCAACAATGCTTAGGGAATTGATTATTATTATTTTTACCAATGAATATTGTCCATACATACATGTTAGCCAGAAGGAGAAGTATGTAATGGTAAGGCCGTTCCAAAAGCCATAATCATAAACCATAACAGCCGGATCTGGTGAGCTAGTGAAACCTTGGAGATGAATTATTATTGATATATAAACAGATGTATGACTTTGCAAAGACACTACAAACAGTGAAGTATAGATTTTCAGATTAATGAAACACAAGAACAAATGAACAGATATTAACAGTAAGCCCTATAATCAGGGTCAGGGCAGTGATCAGGGTGTTGGTGTAAGAGAAAACTATTAAACAAACAAGTGGGTTCTGTGATGTGCAAAATTCCTTTTAGGGTCTTTTGTGTCATAAAAAAAAAATTCACTTTACTTAAGGCAACTGCTCATAGGGATACATGACACCTGAATAAGCTATTCATGAAAACTTAAATAGACCTACATAAATATTTATAAAGAGCTATTCCAGTAGGTGTCAGCTGTCCTAAAGAGTGTTTTTGTCACATTTGATGTCAGGTTGACATAATGCCAAAGTCAAGTGGCTAACATTTGAAAATCATGACTACTCAGGGTACATATGCTATGCAGGGTACATATATATATATATATATATATATGTATATATGCAATGTCTTGCAAAACTAGACACCCCCATTAAAAGTAATCAGATTCATCTGGTTTACAAACAGATTGTTCCCTCCAGTATTTTTTTAATTGCAAACTAATTTGCGAGAATATGCAAAGTCAAAATTCATTATTTGTCAGCAGATCTATAAAAAAATGAAAACTGAAAAATGCTGCTTGCATAAATATTTAACCGCTTCAGATTAGTACTTGGTAGAACCACCTTTTGCTGCAGTAACAGCTTTAAGTCTGTTGGGGTAAGTTCCTACCAGCTTTGCACACTCTTTAGGAATGATTTTCACCCATTCTTCCTGGCAGAGTTGCTCCAGGTTCTTCATGTTGGTTGGA
Organism: Pangasius sanitwongsei; assembly: GCA_037576675.1. NCBI lineage: Eukaryota > Metazoa > Chordata > Actinopteri > Siluriformes > Pangasiidae > Pangasius > Pangasius sanitwongsei. Next base: position 6,150,386 of record CM075014.1, on the reverse strand, counting down.
TGTTGTTAACTGACTCCAATTTTCAAACAGTGCCACAGATTCTCAGTGGGACTCAGATCTGGACTTTGACTTGGCCACTGTAGAACATTCAGTTTTTTTTAACCACTCCTGCATTGCTTTGGCCTTGGGTTTGGAACCATTGTCCCACTGAAAGGTGAAGTTTCTCCCAAGCTGTATTTTTTTTTAACAGACTGAAGCAAGTTCTTTTGTAATATGTATTTTGTCTCTACCCATTATCCCTTCAACTTTAACAAGAAGCCCAGGTTCTGAGGATGAAAAGCATCGTTCACTGCAGGGATAGTGTTAATCGAGATATGGCCCTCATTAGGTTTGCACCACACATAGTGCTTTGAAACTTGCCCAAATACGGTATCTCAGTCTTGGTCTCATTACACCAAAAACACATCTTCACTGAGTCACTCTTGTGTTTTCATATGGCTCTTCTTGAACAATGGTTTCTTTCTAGCCACCCTCCCATACAATCCTCAGTTATGCAGAGCTCTTCAAATGGTTGTCTGGTGCACCTTCACTCCAGTCTCAGCCACTGTACTCTGTAACTCCTTCAGCGTGACTGTTGGCCTTACTGCGGGTTCCCTCACTAGTGTCTGTCATGATTCTGTGCTGAGTTTTGATGGATGGTCTTGTCTAGGCAGTGCTTGGGTGGTGTGATGCAGCTTCTACTTCATCACTATTGATCCAACAGTGTTTACTGGGATGTCCAACCTCTTAGATATAATTTTACAACCTATTCCTATCCCTTAATATGAAATTCTATTAACTTATCTTTAACTTCCTTAGAATGCTCCTTAGCCTTCTCTTTTTAATTCATTTACTCTGTAAAGGAAGACTGACAGCCCCTTCAGTGACAGTTCAATTGAGGTGTTTTTATTTTGTTCAGAAAATGGGAGCTGGTTGAATATTTCACAGGTGAATGCCAATTATAAGTCAGTTGTTTCCTCGCTAAGACAATATCTTTCATCTGGAGCTTCTGGAACCTGGGGAGGGATACTTATGCAAGCAGCATTTTTCAGTTTTCGAGTTTCTTTGAAATACTTGCTGAGCAATAATTCTTTAATTCAGTGTAAGAGAATATGAGTTAATAGCAATAAACCTACTGACAGGAAGAACATGTGTATTTATCATTTGTTATTCAGATAAATCTGATCAATCCCATGGGGGTTGAATACTTTTGCAAGCCACTATATACTGTTCAAAAGTCTTAGACACATTCAAAGAAATGTTTTGGACAAAGATGCTTTCAAAAATAATGTTTATACATTAAAAAAATACTTTAAAGAGCAGTAAACAGTAATGAATGAAACAAAGTCAATATTTGTGTGACAACCCTTTGCTTTAAAAAAAAAATAGTAGCCTCAGGAACAATTTGTCAAATTTTATAAGGATATTAGCTGGTAAGTTGTACTGAGCATCTTACAGAACTAGCCACAGCTCTTCTGGAGACTATGACTGCCGCACTCACTTCTTATTTTTGCAGCGAAACCCAGCAGCCTTCATTATGTGTTTTTGTCTGAAAAGTGTCTTTTACATAATGTGCTGCTTTCTTTACTGACATCCAAACATTTTTCTGTAACATTTAATTTTGTGCTGGAAAACTAATGTTTGGAAATATAAAATGTTTTTGTACTGACTTGATAATGTAGAAGTCATAAAATAAAAATTTATTTTTTTGTTTGTACTAAACTCTGTTAGCAACACTGTTAAACACTGTTACCAACTCTACATATAAAGTTATTTCCAAAGAATGACAGAGTTAAATGGGAAAGTGTAGCTCAACGGGTATGAAGCAGATTTAGATGAGAGAGCAAGGCAGCATGTGTGTAATTATTTGGCTTGAACAGAAGTCGATAAATTAGATAGAGCTTGATCGAATGGTGTGTGCCACTGTTTTAATAGATTTGTCTCAGCTCTGTCTGTATAGCACTGTACCCTAGCCTCTAATAAAGTCACACTTACTGTGCTGCAGACTGCATTATATACACTGAAGCATGTTGACTTGGCTGAACTTTGCTTTGATGCTTACTTCAAGTTTAGAAAGTTGTTCTGATTCACTTTTGCAAGTTTTCATGTTAATTAACTAGATTCGATTCTCAAGGTCTTTTGGATCAGATGCTAATATAATTATAAACCTTCAGTTGTGAGCAGCATTAATATATATCATGCCTGATTATTATAGCAGATGGTAGTGAATAAACAATCTCCAACATGAATATTTTAATGTATCATGCTCCATAAAGAAAGTGAATGACATCCTGAGCTGAGTATGTAAAGCTGTCCTGTTTCATGTGTTGGTGCTGTTCAGGAGCTCCATCACCACCGTGTACATTGAGGTGTTGCCCCCGAACAACCAGAGCCCCCCACGCTTCCCCCAGCTCCTCTACAGCCTGGAGATCAGTGAGGCCATGAGGAGCGGAGCCACACTCCTCAACCTGCAGGTCAGATACACTACCCAGATCCAGTCCCTCCTGAATAATACTTCTTCTGGATGTCCTCTTATCTCTTTATTTTTAGTTCACTTTTTAGCAGTGATTGTGCTGTTGATGCAGGTTTTAGATTTGAAAGCATTAAAAGCTATTTTAGATTTTCTAATTGTCAGGAAAAGTAGATATATTGCCTAAGCAAACTGGTTCTGCAGTGCATCAGACAGATCTACAGGTCTTTTTTTGCTACAGGGTGCACTGTTATAGGAAAATAATCAGTGACGGGGTAGTGTTGACATGAAGTGTGACATGAAGTTGATTATTTTAGTTTATACAACATACAGTATGGTTGAATGTCCGAATCTGATTGGTCATAAGGTGTGCATTATTTTCGTATAACAAGACAGGTAGTTTCTGGCTACAACATGAACAATAGGTTAATATTAATTCACTCATTCTAATACATTATTGTCTCTGTAGTAACAGCTCCTACAAAGGAACTAGTAAGGCAGATGCTCCAATTAATCTAAGTCTCATAATAAATGGTTTAAATGTTGTTTCTCATGTTGTTTAATTAAGTATTTCTTATAATAGTTGATGTGTTGGAGTTTTTTGTTAGGAGATGTTTATTTAACCTTTATGGAAGGAATCTCGGTTGTAAGCGCTCTCATTCTCGGTTACCCTTTCCGTTTTCTTGGTGAAATGACAGGCTGCTCTTTTGTGTGCATGTGTGTGTGTATGTGTGTGTTTGTGTGTGTGTGTATGTGAGTGATAGAGAGAGATAATGCAGGTGAGAACAGGAACTGACTTGACTCTCAGACGTTCCACAACATTAAATCTAACTATAAGCTGTTAAAATCTTTGATGTGTCATTCATTAATAAATTACACTTTGTCATTATTGGCAAATTGCTGTAGTATAAGTGGAATAACACACTCCAGACCATGCAGATATACAAATATAATGCACTTAGGTGTAGGGGGGAGGCTGTAGCGGCACTGGTTTTTAAAGAATGAAACATCTTACTTTTTATCCATTTATATTTACAATAGTATATAGTAATATATTTAGATAGTTTCTGTTATCACTTACACTATAGCAGCTATAAACAGTCATTTCCTCACCAGCCTCTCTTTTTTTCTCTGTCTCTTGAAGTACATAAAAAAACCACACAGCTTTTTAGGTTACCAAGAAGCGACAAACCTATGTCCCAAAGACTTGCGCTGACACTGGAGACTCCTTACCAAGATGTTTAATAAATGCCTCCTCAGAGAAAATGTCACCATATCAACAATTACACACATTTTTAATCGTTTATGTGGAGCTTCTATACAAGTCCAAGAATACAAGTCATACAAGTCATACAAGTCCCTGGGTATGTTGTTACTACAAAACTGATAATATATTAAAATGAGTGAATTAATATAAACCTGTGATTTGCCCTGTAGCCAGAAGTGTTATAGAAAAATGAATCAACACCTGACCAATCTGATTCAACAGCACTTTGGTATACAGTTTTTTAAAAATACATAGCCTATAGCTCTTTGCCTCAAACTCCAAAATCCTTCTGCACTTACAGTAGCAAGGGAATGCATGTTGCATTTGGAGTTTTCTTTTGATCTGCTGGCGCTTGGCTTGCTAAGGATTTTGCTTTTACATCAGACCTCAGGGAGCAAATAAGAAAATCATCAGAGCATAGGCAAAAGTAATATTATATATAAAAACAGAGTTTTTGTGATTTTGCCTTTATACGCCACCACGATGGATTTGAAATAAAACAATCAAGATGTGATCAAAGTGTAGACTTTCAGCTTTATTTTAAGAGGTTCCACAAAAA
>CM075014.1:6127161-6146011 GCA_037576675.1 Pangasius sanitwongsei | reverse complement strand
TGAACACAAATCCCCACAGCCACGCTCCAACATCTAGTGGAAAGCCTTCGCAGAAGAGTGGAGCTCATTATAACAGCAAAGAGGAATAAAGCTAGAATGGGATTGGAAATAAAGCACATGACTGTTTGTCAGTTCAATCGTGAATTCTGAGCTGTTGATTTATCTTGTTTGCTATACCGAGTATGACGCTGTCTATTCCTGTCTTGATATCTCTTTGTATTGCCCTCTGGATCTGTTTGCATATCTGATCACCTGTGTATTGACCCTTCCTGTGTATCTGACTGAATCTGGGATCATTCCATGTGTGGTGATGTTATTTGGAATTGTTTCATTAAACCTCTTGCGTATGCATCCTAAATGCATGCCTAGATCATCTACTTTACGCATCGCATATACATGTACATGAATGAACCAGCTCGGCAAGAAACTGCTCGAACTGCTGGTCAAGCGATGGGAAGAGACGAGCTTCTGCCCTTAGCTGACTATAGCGCCCCTTGCATTATGAATTTATAATAATATAACACGTTAAAGTGTACTTGCTTTACCAGCTGTTTCATGTATCCTTATTTTTAAAGGCTGACCTTTATTTCTTTCTCAGTGTGTATCTGTATCAGTAGCACAAAAATATCATCAAGTATTGTAATATGATATTTTTGCCATATTGCCCACCCCTACCTGAATTAAAGCTCCTTAAAAGCACCTCACACACACACACACACACACACACACACACACACCTACACAAGGGCATGGAGCACGCTGGTGAACATGTCATCATTGTTATGAATAGCATTCGTCCAATGTGTATGTTTATTGAAGTGCCCTTCATTCACAGAACATTAAAACCTGCTTTTCTTTAAATCCTAAAACCCAAACCCCTATCTCCTGTCATGAATCAACTAGAAATGTGTTTTCTCCTTTCACTGAAAAACACTCGAGTCTGACCTAGATCTGTTTTTACATCCACTGACTGACACACACACAAACACACATACACACACACACACACAAACTACAGTACAGTGCCTTGCAAAAGTATTCTACCCCTTAAAAGTAATCAGATTCATGTGGATTACAAATAATTGTTTTTTTTTTGTTGGTGTTGTTTTTGCAAACCAATATGCTCATATAGTAAATTGCTCATAAAGTCAAAATGTATTAATTATTAGCAGATCTTCAAAAAAAATAAATAAATACTGCCTGTATAAGTAATCCACCCCTTCAGAAACACCTTTTGCTGCAAAAAAAGCTTTAAGTCTGTAGGGGTAAGCTCCTACCAGCTCTGCACACTGTTTGTGATTTTTTCACCCATTCTTCCCGACAGATTTGCCCCATGTTCATCAAGTTGGCTGGGTGTTGTTTGTTGACTGCAGTTGTCAAACAGTGCCACAGATTCTTAACGGGGTTCAGATCTGGACTTTGACTTGGCCACTGTAGAACATTCACCTTTTTGTGTTGCTTTGGCCTTGTGTTTGGGATGACTGATGCTGAAGTTTCTGCCAAGCTTAAGTTTTTTTTTGTTTTTTTAAAGCAGATTCTCACGTAATATCCCCCTGTATTTTGTATTTTGCTCCATCCATTTTCCCTTCAATTTTGACAAAACGCCCAGGTTCTGAGGATGGAAAAACATCCCCAGAGCATGATGCCACCACCACCATGTTTCACTACAGGGATGGTGTTAAGTTTGTACCACACACAGTGCTTTGAAACTTGCCCAAATACAGGATCTCAATCTTGGTCTCATCACAAACAAAAAAAAGAAAGGAAAAAAAAAAAACACATCTACACTGGATCACCCTCCTGCTTTCATATGCCTCTTCTTGTGAAACAGATTCTATCCACTCTCTCAAACAGTTCTCGAATATGCAGAGCTTTTGAAATGGTTGTCTGGTGCACCTTCACTCCACTCTCAGCCACTGCACTCTGTAACTCCTTCAGAGTGACTGTTGGCCTCACTGTGGCTTCCCTCACCAGTCACTGTCTTGCTTTTGAGGGACGGCTTTGTCTAGTTGGTGCTTGGGTGGTGTGATGCAGCTTGCACTTCCTCACTATTGATCCAACAGTGCTAACTGGGATGTCCAACCTCTTAGATATAACTTTACACCCTATTCCTAAGTTATGAAATTCTGTTACCTTCTTATCTTCAACGTCCTTAGAGTACTCCTTATTCTCTTTATTTGTCACTCCTTTCCTTCAAACTGAGGTGGTTTTTGTTCAGAAAATGGGAGCTGTTCTAATATTTCACAGATGAAGGCCAAGTCTAAGTCAAGTGTGTCGTCGTTCAGATATTCATCGCATGCATCTGGAGCTTCCAGATCCCGGGGGGTTGAATACTTCTGCAAGCAGCATTTCTGAGTTTTGGATTTACTGACAGGAAGAATATGTGTATTTAGCATTTATTATTAAGACAAATCTGATCAATTCCAGGGATGTAAATACTTTTAGCTGATTGCATACCATATAAAAATAACAAACTACCAACACAGGAATGGAAAACTACTATTTCTCCCCCCCCCCCATTTCACTGGCCATAATCCTACTGTGTCTCTCTGTGCATGTGTGTGTGTGTGTGTGTGTGTGTGTGTGTGTAAGCTGCAGTGCAACTGTGGTGCTTAGTAGGCCAAAGTTCATATTCAAATGTTTTTTTTTTTTTTTTCCAGTAATACTGTGTAAGGCAGTCTGGGTTTGTGTGATCTCATAATCCCTCATATCCCAGGCTTCTCAGTGCTTCTACAGTAAGCAGCGCGGGTCAAAGAGTCACAGCAAACAAAAGATCTGGAGCGAACATCCTGTCATCCCGAAAACAGCCCGAAATAAAATAGGGAAACAGAAAACACAGAAAAGAAAAACAACGAACAGAACAATGCACTGAAGATGACGTTTCTCAAAGTGAAGCAAGCTTTTGAGAGACGTATGCAAGATAATAAAAAAAAAAAAAAAAAGAAACCTCAGCTAGTACATTTCCGCTGGGCTGATTTGAGAGAACAGAGGCTCGTGTGTTTCTGTGTGTGTGTGTGTGTGTGTGTGTGTGTGTGGATTCTGGATGCAGTGAAGTGAGTGTCAGAGTTAATGAAATTACACGCTGGTGTTAATTACCACAGGAGCTTAGGCAAGGCTAATATAGTGCGACAGGTTAACGTAAATACGCCCACACCAAAACACATGAGGGCCTAGGCAACTCGTTTCCCCCACAACATCACCAAAGACAAATGGGCCAGAAAAAGAGGAAAGTTCTGGAGAAACCCAAGGTCACATCCATGGGACCGGTAAGAACGACAGCATATGAATTTTCAATGCCGCTTTTTAAATATACGGCATCGATTCATCATTCTAAAGTAGTGCACGGTTTCTCTGCATTTAGGAATTTTGGATCCCGTTGTTGGATCATCTCCTTTGTCGTAAGAAGTGGAGCATCCCAAATGATAATGCTGTTTACAATACAAACTCACCTGCAGAATTATTTCATTCCACGTCACTTGGAAAGAAGAACTCAGGGGCGTGGCTTACACATGCCTGCTGTCATGACATCGCAAGACTACGTTACATTTACATAGCAGTTCGCTTCAACATGAGCTCCTGAAAATGCAGAAAATGTCTATAGTGTGTGACAAGGGGGGTACGCAAGTGGGTACATCCATGCCATAACATTATACTTTTGATTTCTAACTAACACACACACACACACACACACACACACACAGGTTTAATACCAGTGGATAGACTAGTATTACTTGGTGTATTACTGTAGCTAAATAATAGTGTGTTTGAACCTTTTATTTTCAGATAAAAGCTGCATTTTAATTTAAAAAAAAAAAAACCTTTTCTTCATGAGGACTAGCCATCTCATGCATTCCTGCCATCATGAGAACATTCTGATGCCTAAAAACATCCAAACACACCTCATGGTGCAGAGTTTTACACACACACACACACACACACACACTTCCTGGTTATCCGATGCTGCATCTGTGTACATCTGGTAAAGTAGAGGAGTGCTACTGATCCTCTCTTTCAAGTTGAACCCTGTGACCATAAGCAAAATGCACTATGGGACACAACCCCCCTGCAACCCTGGCAGCTCTATTCTGAGCGCTGCCTCACACACACACACACACACACACACACACACACGCTCAGCAAAACAAAATCACGACACCAACAAACAATGCATTGCTCCCTGGATTTCCATGTCAGCAGTCAGGTGTTGTCTCAGCTGGACCATTTTAAATACGTAGAGTCTGTAACGCCAAATAAAGTCACAATCACCTGGATGACTGCTCAACCTTCTTGCACGAAGCTGAGCTCGCATACAAGATGCAGTATGAGAGAATCTGTTCTGACTGGTTAAACTCGAGCACTTTGTGTAACAACGTGTGACGTTCGCCTTAAATCCATGCCGAAGGGATCACTGGTTTACAGCGAATGAGCTCTGACAGCACGTCGATGCAGTTTAAAAGGCGAAAGGCTGTCAAACGCTCTCAGACAGAAGCAGAGTTTAATCAACACCAGAAAGCCGTCACGATGTACCATTTCATGAACACGACACAATTCACTGCTTTCCGTCCGAATTTTTAAATCTGATTGTCATTGAAAGCATCACGTCTTGTAGTTTTCTTTGTATCATGCGTTCGTCTTCAGTGAGCACTTTATCCCGGTCAGGGTCGCGGTGGTCATAGACAGAGCCTGTCATTCACATGTATAACTAAGTCTAAAATCAGAAGTGGGAGGAAACTGGAAAACCCGGAGGAAATCCACCCACACACGTGGCGAACGTGTGAATGTGTGTACAGACAGTAACCCGAGCTCAGGATGGAACCGGGACCCTGGAGCTGTGAGGCGGCAACGTGCACCACCATGCCACGCCTTTTCCTTTCCCTTTTTCTTATTCTATTTTTATTTCTCATTATTATGGTTCTTTCTTTCTTTTCTCTATACTTAGTCTTCCTCCAGTCTTGCTAACTCCTTCATGACTCTTTCGCGCCCTCATCTTTCTTTCGCTCTTTCTCTCTCTCTCTCTCTCTCAATCTCTTGACTTTTTATGATCTTATATCCTCTTTCCTCATTCATTTCCCTCTCTTATGCCCATCACTCTTTTCCCTCTTTCCCATCTCCCTCTCTTTTCCACACTCTCTCCCCCCTTTTTTTTTCCCCCTCACCTGAATGCTGCGGAGCAGCCAGACGCATCTTTCCCTCACGTCTTCGTAAGGACACCGCTTGGAGAGCATGAGGACGCGTGCCAGGATGCAGTTAAGATCTTCAGCCGTCCCAGGAGACAGTGATGATGATGATGACGAGGAGGAGGAGGAGGATGATGAAGATGATGATGATGTCTTCAGGATTGACCCTATACTCTCCACCTTCTTCTTCACCTCCTGCTCGATGTGCTCCATGGCTGCATCTCGGGAACACGAGTCCCGGCTCGCCAACGCTTCCCACGCCGCCGCTCCATCTCTCACATCCATCACTGGGGGATTTTGTCAAGCTTCAATTCTGATGGGAGCTGTGCAAAAATATAGGAGGAAAAAGTGTGTGTGTGTGTGTGTGTGTGTGTTATGGGAGTTTGCAATGTCAGATCTGCATTATTTTAAAGAAATACCACTCCAAGCTTATGTGCATATTATTTGCCCAAATGCCCCAACACTCAACATCACACTGATTTGTTTGTTTGTTTTTGTGTGTGTGGTTTTTTTTTGCAAGAGCTCTTACACAAATAAAATATTCACCTTCCATGCAATCGATTCAGCAACCAGAGCTGAAGAGCAAGATCTGCCAGATGAACTTCTGATATAAGTATAATTTATGGATAGTGTTATAAGTTACAGGCTTGAGAACACATGCATGCATAATGTTTTAGAACTATTAAGTTGTGTGTTAGTCGAAGCTGCTCCATTTACTCACCACACACTGTAGCATAGCGATTAAAAACACACAATCAGACATGAAGGCTTAGTTCATTTCTACCCGTCAAATGTCTCACACACACACAGAGAGAGATAGAGAGAGTGAGAGAGACATACACACTTACAGCATTTACATTGTTTCTTGTCCCGTTCTCCGATTTGCACTCAGGAGGAGTGTGTCTATGTAGGACGAGTTGAGCAAACACATGATTGACAAGCGTCTCCGCCAATCGCGTGTCACATAAACACGCATAGGCGGAGACGAACGCAGTGTGGACCAATCAGCGACCACGTAAGGCGTGGCTCGAGGACGGGAAGGAGGACGTGTGGGAATTGTAGTGCACACGCTCTTCGGTCCACATCCCAGTGAATGCAGCTTGGGAAAGCACGAAACCGCATGTACCGACATCCAGGGTGGTGTGTGGAGGCTTCAGGAGCCCCGCCATCACTTGTTTATCAGAAACCCAATCGCCTCATTTACGTAAAGTGTGCACCACATCCTCACATTACACCCTAATGACTTTCCTCACAGACATATTTTTCTATTATTACGTATCACTAGGAATATAATAGCAGCTCCTAAACAATTAAAACGCGTCAGAGATCATCTATTTATTATCCTGCGCGTCAGAGATCATCTATTTATTATCCTGTTTGTAAGACTAGCGAAATACAGATGAACGATTAATCAAGGTCTGTGCATAATCACAAGTTAACATAGAACCAAACATTCATCATCGGGTCACCGCAGCAGCGACGGCTGATAAAGCTGACCCGGGTGGAGACAGCGCCTTCACACCTTCACTGACAACCTCGCAGCTGTAAACCTCAAAGCGTCTCCCTGATTAGTTGATTTTCACAGAAAAAAAAATACACTATATGGTCAAAACTATGTGGACGTCTGACCATCACACCCGTATGTAAGCTTCCCCCAAACATGGAAGCACACAACTGTATACAAGGGTGTCCCAAAAGTCTCCGTACACAGGGGAAGATGTTCACCAGCAGCACGTCGGTTGTGTCTTCGTCAGTGGATGTTCGTGGACGTCCACTTTTCCGTTGGTCCTCAACACTTCCAGCGTTTTTTGAATTGGTTAATAAGTTTGGCAGCAGTGTCATGTGTGTGATGTGCTCGCAACGTTTCCTGTTAAAGTCTACCGCAACCTTGCGACAGCTTCCCGATCCTGCCATGAGAATGATTTCAGTAGGTTCTTCTGTGCACAAAGCGAGCTCCATGAAGACATGGTGTGTCTATGAGAATCATTTGCCCTTTCAATGTCCAGGCAATATGGCTGCTCTCACCTGCAAGTTCATCAGGGTTATTTCTCACCACATGTCACAAAAGAGCTTAATAACTAAGATTTTGTCCAGTACTCGGTTTAGTGTAACGTAATAATCTCTCAATTGTAAAACTACTTTTCCATTGTTGTTAGAGCCCTATAAAGGCATCATTTTTCCTTTATTCATAAAATCGGTCATAAAATACTCCTGAAATATTCAGTATTCCTCTGATCCTTTCAGGTCCTCCACTTCTAAATCCTGTTTGCTACAGATCCTGCTCAATTTCTTTTCTTTTCTTTTTCTTTCCAGGAGTGAATATAAGATTAGAGCCATGATCGTGTCAGTACTTATTTGTGTTTTCATTCAGCTAATTATTTTTTATATAAGGAAGCGTAAGTGAAGGCGAGTATAACGGCTATTTTATTAAACACCTTAGCACAGCGTAGCACTTTGGTTTCCGTTCTCATGTTAATAATTCTTATTGTTAATTAATATATAATACGAGCCGACTTTTCCCTTTTGCAGATGTAGGTAATGTCGTTACTCTTGCGCTTTTGTTTAGTTACGATGCGTCTGTGGAAACCTCTCCTTTCATAATCTGAACTGGTGAGAGGTGTGTTTGAATCTCAGCTGTGAGAACAAGGTGAGAACAGCATGAGCGAGGAGGAAAGATGTATTGCTGCGTTATACTAGAGTTGTAACTCGTAATACCCCAGGAAAATAAAAATAAAAAAAATCAGAAAACACCCACCCAACACAGAATTCCTTCTCAGGAGGGTCTCCTCAACTCCGATCTCAGCAAGTGACGTCAAATCAACATGGCTGCTCACAGCACCAGCAGTAGCACTTCTTACCTTTAAATGGATTATACTGTATACACAGGTATTTCTTTTAGACGAATCAACATACAGACATATGAACTTGTTAAATCTATTACACTGACTATACAGTTCACTGTTTTGATGAGAAAATATACATGACTCTTCACAGTTAGCTGGCTAGCTTGTCGCTAATAAAACAGACGGCCATGTTTTTTCGCCAAGAATGCAGGGAGGTAGAAAATTATGTCATTTCAAGCGCTGATTTCTACTTCTGAGGTAAGAAAAAAGTAGCGTGTAGCAGTGTATTAAGGTGTATGTGGTTACAATTATTTAAATATATTTTGTTAAATGGATTGCCAAGTGATGATGTTTTTTTTTTTTAAAAAAAGGTAACCTGAAACCTGAACATGAAACAATTTCAGCCATAACATGAACAATTGTTGGTCAAAAAAAAAAAATCTTGCCAATTTCCTGTGATTTAGTAAAAGTAGGAAAGAGCTCTTATTAATCAAATGAGTCAAATGATCCGACTCACAGAAAAGAGTCGGAACTCCCATTACACACATTATTCACAATGATACATTTCTGGGAGCTTAAAGAGTCGACTCTTATTATTGAGATGAGTCAAATGATCCGACTCACTGAAAGATTCAGTATTCCCATTACACATATTATTCACAATGATACATTTTTGGGAGCTTAAAGAGTCGACTCTTATTATTGAGATGAGTCAAATGATCCGACTCACAGAAAAGACTCGGAACTCCCATGACATTGTGCGCAAGCGGAACTGCTTTATAGCGCGGCAGAGGAAGAGGGAAATTTAAAAGTGTAGGCACTATTCAGTGTCAACCCCAGCTGTTAGCGGAACAATCCCAAATAGGCCACTGCTTCCTGTGCACGTACACTACACAGCCCCGAGAAGCCGTTATGTCCTTCCCTATCTAGTGCACTTACATCAGAAGCAGGACGCCATTTGTAATTCCGCCAGTGTGGTCGCTATGGCAGGAAGCCGTCTCACCCTGGAGTTTACTGCAGTGTAATATAGCTAATACACGGCGTAATTAATCTATAATGGAGCATTTACGAGATTCGGTAAATAGCCACGATATTTAAAAAAAATACAAACTTCAAAATACTTTCTTTTTAACTGCAATGCTTGTGATAACAACGAAGGAAAGACGGTTAGACTTAGCATAGTGAGTTAGCTAGCGCAGCATTATGCTAGCTAGCACAGAACGTAAATAATATACATATATATTTTAATGCTAAATGAAATATTCCGTCTATGATACCTGGATATTAGCATAATAATATTTGCACTGCCTTACCATAAGTTCTTCTTGACATATTCACTGTTTAGTTACATAACTAAATCGCTAATTATTAGCCGCTGTTTATAAAAGTCCCCTTGTGAGCTGTTTTTTTTTAGCCACGTTAGTGCTTCTTTCATAAAAAATACTTTCTTAGCATGAGTAAACTATTGATCATAACATGACGAGGTAAGGTTACTTAACGTTACATGATGCTGGACTTTATATTAGTTTAAACACTCTATATGAATTACTTTGTAGGACTTTTAAGTTTACTAGGAATGCTGCAAGTCTGTCACAGGTGAACACTCTCTTTTTTTCCTCCTCCATTTCAGTCCTTGTGTCTGGACTCTCCTTCCAAACACAGCTATGTTGGGAGCTTTTACGCGCCTCCGGACAGGATTCCCGCGCAGCTGATGGGTCAGCACCAGCACAGATCCAGCCACAGCCTGCTGAAAGTCAGCAGACAGACACATGACCCAGAGCCTGGCACCGGGAGCAGAGGTGAAGCAGCTGTGTGTGTCCTGTGTGTTACAGCTGTGTGTTACAGCTGTGTGTTACAGCTGTGTGTTTAGAAACACTGCAGCACCTGCTGAAGACTGGGGGAGAATCATCTGACCCAACCTCCTTCATATTCCTATCTGTATTACTACATTTACATTCATCTTCCATCCTTTCTTCCTTCCTTCCACACATCCATCCATGTTCTCCATCCATCCATCCATCCATCCATACATCCATCTATTTATCCATCCATACATCCATCTATTAATTCATTCATTCATTCATTCATCCATGTTCTCCATCCATCTATTCATCCATCCATCCATTCATCCATCCATCCATCCATCCATCCATGCTCTCCATCCATACATCCATCCATTCACCCATGCTCTCCATCCATACATCCATCTATTCATTCATCCATTCATCCATCCATCCACCCATGCTCTCCATCCATACATCCATCTATTCATTCATCCATCCATTCATCCATCCATCCACCCAAGCTCTCCATCCATCCATCTATTCATCCATCCATGCATACATCCATCTATTCATTCATTCATTCATCCATGTTCTCCATCCATCTATTCATCCATCCATACATCCATCTATTCATTCATCCATTCATCCATCCATCCATCCACCCATGCTCTCCATCCATACATCCATCTATTCATTCATCCACCCAAGCTCTCCATCCATACATCCATCTATTCATTCATCCACCCAAGCTCTCCATCCATACATCCATCTATTCATCCATGCATTCATCAGTCCATCCTCTCATTTTTAAGTTCTTCAATCTAAGTCACAATCAGTCCTTATTAAAGTATTAAAGTGATATAATATCGATATCGTTATAAATTTTTAAAAAGAAAACACTTTTCTTTTCGTGTTTAATCTTTAAATATAAACAAATTTCTGTAGGCGCAATAAAAATCATCAAACAAGTTGTTTTTGAATGCAACACTACGGTTTGATTACTTAACGAGGACGTCATGTACATTTCTTATATCTGTGGTAATGACTGGCTGGCGTGCGCGTGTGTGTGTGTGTGTCTGTGTGTGTGTGTGTCTGCGTGTGTGTGCGCGCGCGCGTGTGTGTGTGAGAATAGCAGTGATAGCAGCACTGAAAACCCTGCAGGAGAAGATGAGGAGGCTGGAGCTGGAGCGTATGCAGGCAGAGAAGAACGTGGAGAGGTTTGCTCAGGCTGCACGCCAGGTTGCCAGCTCTGGAAACCAGAGCAATCAGCAGAGGCAGAGCAGAGAAGGAGAATCCTCGAAGAGAAAAGGTGCTGCTCTTTTAATTTTATATATATATACATATATATATATATATATATATACACAACATGTGACAGTATATTAGCCAACCCCTTCCCCCAGTGATACACACTTCTTTCCCACTCTCTTTCTTTCTCTGGTCGTAAAGAGCTGGTATCGCAGTTGCACTCGGCAGAAGATCGGTGCTCTCTGTTGGAAAAACAGCTGGAATACATGAGGAAGTTGGTGGAGAGCACACAGAGAGAGAAGACCGCTCCAGTGGACAGAAAGGTGATATGATGGAAAAAAAAATAAGAACATGAACACGCTAAAAACACTCACAGGTCCAGGAATGAAATGGCATGTAACCGTTGACTAAAACT
Organism: Pangasius sanitwongsei; assembly: GCA_037576675.1. Classification (NCBI taxonomy): domain Eukaryota; kingdom Metazoa; phylum Chordata; class Actinopteri; order Siluriformes; family Pangasiidae; genus Pangasius; species Pangasius sanitwongsei. The sequence goes on along the minus strand of CM075014.1, from coordinate 6,134,544 downwards.
TTATGCCACCAGTCAAATTTATTAAAATGAACCATTATACGATTTAGAGACTAAAACTATGACTAAAGCCTGGACTTGCTGGACATTTTGGCCAAAATTCATCATAAGTGCTTTAATAATCAGATCTATGCATTACAGTGTGTTTCCCTTAGGCACTGCTTGTTTATAATTCAGCGTGTTAATCTTTTTTTCTCTGTAGGAGTGTGTGCAGCAGCAGCAGCAGAACAAACCCACTGAGCCACAGATCCAGGCTCAGCTGCAGAAACTGGAGGAAGAGTGTATTAAGCTTACGAACACACAGTCTGAGGCAGAGGTATGGACATTCTCCCACGCACAAATACACACATTTAAAGGCTGGCGCATATCCTGAGGTCGTTCAGCACGTCGCTTGTTCGCGTCCTCTGTATGGCACTGTGTCCACAACTGACTGAACAAACTACCACCGTGTCTCAAACAGCGTACTTACCGTGACCGAGTACTAACACTGACCAGGTTTCCTCTTACGGTTAGTGTCTGAATTTTAAAAACCTCTCATGTAGCCTTTAAACCTACCAAAAGGTCTGTTTTGAGTACCAGTCTTTGTAGATTATGAAATACTTTTGAAGGTACGGCGAGGGTTTTTCCGTTTGAGACGCAAGTTCAGTAGTTTGCTCAGTTTGTTGTTTATCTGGAACGTGTTCGAGACGGAAGTGTTCTGCTGGGAGAAGAACCACTGTGTGCACAATAAATATAAAGGAATTGTGGTTTGTAATCCTGATTTCTAGATATTTTCTATCACGTCATTCATAAGCATTCTGCTAATGTGTTTTCTCAAGAGGAAGATTAAGCTCTTGGAAAGGAAGTTACTCGAAGAGGAACACGAGCGCAAACTCGTGCAGGAGAAAGCCGAGGAGGTATGGAGCCACTACTGAAATACAGAAATAAAAAAAAAACTCTCCTTTCTTCAGCAGTCCATCCGACAAACTCAAACGCACAAAATCTTTTCCATAAATGCATCACCAAAACGTAATGTTTGCATTAAAAAAATCTTAGTCTTGTAGTTTAAATAAATTCTGCATTTTCAAATTCATGTTCAAAGTTTAAAGTTATATTATCCAAATAACTTCCAGTTTTTTTTTTAAAAAGGGAATTGGGGCTAAGTGGATACATATGAAATTTAATTTTATTCCCCAAATCGTCCTGCTTAATGTGGTGAGTGGATCTGTATAACAGTGCATGATATTTTGCGTCATCTCTCAGGGAACACTTTCACTGAACGCCTAGAAAACCGTCAGGAGCGCAAGAGTAGAAGGCATTTGCACTCTAGGTGCCAGACTGTGCCTATTTATCTGTCCTCATTTCCTTTCTTTTTATGACTTTGGCTCTGAATGGACTGGGTGGAGCTGCTGCTGCTGCTGCTGTTGTATTTGTTGTAAAGATGCTTTCTGAATTCAGTTACAGAGAGAGCTGGAGGCTAACCTGCTGTTTTCAGCTGCTGAGGTGAAACCCAAGAAGAAGAAGAAGAAGACCAAGGAGAAGACCTCGAGTAAGGTGATGACTGTTCTGTACTTCTAGAAGTACTGTGATGCACTCGCCACTAGATGGCGCTGTATGCCGAGGCACTGGTGTATGCTCTGATTTGCAGTAACACTTCGAGATTTGTTCTAACATTTAGATGACGATCATGATTTCAGAAATCCGTTAATACGGAGGTTCCTCGGTGTGCCCCTAAGACCAAGCGAATGCCGTTCGTCGCCGGAACAGTGAGTAGCGACCCCCCTTTACACACATCACAGGAGTATGCTTCACGGAGGATTCGCTTTCACTGTTATAACTCCTTTCCGTCTCTTTGTGTCAGTCAACGAGCCCTAGTCACTCGGTTAACGCCAACGTTCAGACTGTGCTGCATCTGCTGAAGACCAGGCAGCCTCGGATGTGCGAGAGGATGCAGTCTCGGCGTGACTCCGAGCCTAACAAACGCAGCGGCTCTCACCGAGCCCCGCAGTCCCCCAGCGACGGAGCTGCAGCTATGGGCAGCCTTTCTGAGCTGCTGCTAGCCCTGCAGGATGAACTGGGCCACATGAGCTTGTGGGTAGCAAGACTGATACTTATAAAAACAGAGACCTGAAAGATAGCGAGATGTAGAAAAGAATCTTGATTACATTCTCTTTAAAATAAGAGAATGTAATCAAGATTCTTTTCTACATCTCGCTATCTTTCAGGTTAACAGGACATTAATTACGAAATGACATTAAGTCAAGTAAAAATGATCCAACTTGTGTGTGTGTTTATGAAGCATACTTTGAACAAGGGTTTGTTTAGTACCGGTGTGTGTGTGTGTGTGTGTGTGTTGCAGTGAACATCAGGAGCTGGTCAGGCAGATAGATGAGACTGATAAACGCGAGCTGAGGGAGGATCTGGAGAGAGAGCTGGACTGCTTAGTCAGGAGGATGGAGGAGAAGGCGGCCCAAATCACCAAGCTACGCAAGCACCAGCAAACCGTAAGCGTGTTTCTGTCCATATCCACATCCGTTCGATCTAGAGCTAGATCGTATGATTAAGTTACCTGGAAATTTATAGACTACTTCCACAGTTAGGAAAACACACCTGGGGAAAAAAAAATGTCCTGGAAAGGTGTGAAAAAACTAGTTTGTGTATTTTATTACGCCAGGAAAGTTGCAGAATGAAGACATCCAATTCATTTTGCAAAGTAGACTTGGTCAAGAGGCTAGCATCGTTGACATTTGACCCAGATTTGTGTGAAAAAAAAAAGGTCCTGGAAACTCATTTCCTGAAATGACAGTGATCATCTTGTAGTCTGAGGAAACACATCAGTGAACGCTTTGTCTCCGTGTGCCTGGGTCAACAAAAGAACTGCTTAATTGCTAAAATGATGTATGTTTGGTTAGACCATCCGGAAATGGGAGAAGGTCATCAGGAAACACCTGAGCTCTTGTTTACGTACTACAACGTTTGGCGATTCTGCTTAACGTGCACACAGTAATCACACTACGTACGTTGATAGTCAACACTGATATTATCATCCCATCCATCTGGAACGAGGTTGCCTGGTTACAGTTTTTATATAGCAGCGCTTCTGCTCTTAACATCACTCCAGGTGCAGTTACTATGCAGAAAGATAAACCTAATGCCATGTTGTTACGTTATACGCCATGATGCTGATGAAGATCGGGTTCACGTTCGGATCCAGCGCCGCATTAAGCACCCCAGCTCTTTGTTAGTGTTTGCATTTAAACAATGATTTGTACATGTACATGCACTTGTGTGTGTCCAGGTCCAAAAGCTGTCCCAGGGCAGTCCGAAGCAGAAGCCGAAGCCAAGGCGCGCAGCGAGCGCTGACAGCCGGAGTTTAAACAGAGTCCAGGTAGCGCCTTCGTCTGTAGGTAAAGCCCCGCCCTCCAGACCACAGAGGCACCAGTCAGCCGGCCACGAGCGTCTACAGCTGCTCCGAGACGCCCAGAAGATGCAGTCGAGTCTCCGCCAACAAGACATCAGCTGGGAAACATAAATCCTTAATATCCTGCTCAACCCTGAGCAAAGGAGCAGAGGAAAGAAAGTGAGGACAAACACTGAAATGTAAACGTGTTCGAACTGCGATCGCGCTAAGGATGCGTAGTTTGTGATGTAAGGCTCATAATTGTTGACGTTGACAGAATGGCTAACGTGGGCGTTTGTATATGTTCTTTTATGATGTGTCCATGTTTTCTTGTCAGTCTTGGAGTTTAAGTTTTTTTTTTTTTTTCCATGCTTTTTATTATATACATCTTTGCACTGTATAAATATTTTAATAAAATATCATCATGGACATTTTCATTTTATCATAGTTGTGTGCTATGGCTTGCTCTCTATCTTCTTCAGTATTGGCTGAAAATGGGGACATTTGTAGATAAGCAGTCACTTCGATCTTTAAATTGGACAAGGGACAGTCCTTTAAGGACAACAGAGCACACCGGATCAACCCTCCGCTGCACACTTTACCTACTTATAATGATGTATTCACATTTTTTAGCCCCGGGGCTTAGTGTGAAATTAGCCTGGATTTCTTGCCTTACAATCATAGTTAGCTTTTACCGGGGTATATCGCCATGGTAACCGCCCAGATAACCTGCTCTGGGCCAGGTTAAGTTCAGGATCGCAAACTGTAAACAGCACTTGGACTAATGACGCTTTCTGACGCAGTGGAAAAAAGGTAGACAGTAAAAGAAATTTGTAACTTCAATGTTTAGTATGTTTATATATATTTCAAAAGCTTAAATATGTCTTCTTTCCAAATTACTCCAACTTGTAGTTTGTGTCATGGTTCACGGAGGTGTAGAAGATGTGACTCTTCCTAGGAACGACATAAAAACACATCCTTGGCAATTAACTTTACTGCTACAACTCTCTCTGATCATATGATAAGGTCTCTGCATTATGATCTTCCCCCGACAACTACATACGGTAGAATATGGATCACATGAAAACTGGTATTCCTTGTACACTGCTCACTTTCGATTCCTTCTTCTGCTTGGGCTCCGTAACCGTTTTTTTTTTTTTTTTTCCCCTTGTGGTTTTAGCCAGCTATGTCAGCTGTAAACGAGAAATACGAGACGACTTAACCACAGTTGCATTTGTTGGGTTTTGTTAAGCGAGAACGGCTTGTGTTCAACCTGTTTCATGAGCCAGGCCCCTGCTGCTTCATTCATGTGACCTTAATGAGTTTCATGATGTAGGTGTGATTCACACACACTGTTTAAATGCCTCGGTGTTTGCTCACCACTCAGCAATGCTGATGCCCCTCAAATGAGTGGTATGAGAAATCATGCTTTATTACAAACTGGACACTTATCCTGGACCATGAGGAGGCAGTTCATTTAGTTCATGGTCAGCTTATTAAACAGCACAAAACAAAAAATTAGGAGCAAATATCATAACCAGGCCATGGATCACTTTTCTGAATACGATAAGTGTGTGAGCCAGACAGAAGAAACAGCTGCTCTGTGGACATGTGGCTGTTGGACTGCGTATTCCTACCTTTGGAAAATCCCACAGAGTCCAGGAACTTAATAGCAGGACATGGAAACACGATGAGCACTGACTAGCATCATCTTAAGCTCTAAATAACTACATTAAAAAAGAAAAGGTTATGTGCAGATGCTGCACTGGTTGTCTCGAAGTTGTACTTATCTAACCAATATGACATGACTGCGGTGAGAGGGGGAAGGGAGGAATCCAAGCGAATGCTGATGGATAAAGTGCTGCACATTTGGATGGAATACAAACCATTAGACATTTTCTAGTCTTTTTTTTTTTTTCCATTTAAAAAAAGAGCAAAGAGCGAAAATAAATACACACACACACACAAAAAAAAATGAGGACACGAAAAAAACCGCTACATATTTGCACTCGAATGCAAGGACACGAGAGAAAGTGGACTCTGTGCAAGTCAGTGTTATTGGATTAAGTTGTGTCTCTGGATAAACTGAATTATCGTTGCAGGACTGCACGGTGGGAGGCAAGACTACAAACTGCCAGAGCTTCTCAGTGCTTTTCCTGCAACCTTCGCAGTTTACGTCTTATTCATGAATAACGTAGGATTGAAACGGGATTTGAAGTCCGTTCTGTGCAAGCTCAGTGAGCGTGCTAATAATTCATCGATATGGGAGTTGCAACAAAATGTTCCCGTGTACGCGTAGGAGCGGTTCTGATAAACCAAAACTGTCATCGCACTAATTTCCTAACCATTTTTTTTTTTTAAACAGTTTCTGATCAAGAAAGTGCATTTTTTGTTTTTTTAAGGACTTCACATTGGTGCGAGTGTTGGATTTATGTACCACTTGATAGTGATTTACTTTTAACAGTTAAGTAACATTTCTGAAAGATGACTCTTACTTTTAAAAATAAAAAAGGTACAAACAATAACAAAGTAGCCCAATAAAAATTAAGAGCTTAAGTAAAACAAGTCAACCTCGAAGCCTCCGCCACCAAGCCTAATCCTACTTGTAACTAAACTGTATGCCAGAAATACCCTTACTATGTACTTCGAACATTGGAAAAAAAAAAAAAACCCCAAAAAACTATTTAGGATATTTGACCTTGCTGTGACCTTGACCCTGTATGAACTGAATCTCATCAGTTCATCTGCTTTGATATTTTAGCAACAGCAAAGTCGTCACCTTGTGACTGCAACCTATGAAAAGTCCACGTGTCCTCTTTTCCATTTTCGTCTCGTTGAAGAGTTGACAACATGCATTCAAAGACACGGAGTATGATTTTTGCTAAACCTGATTGAAAATCATCTCCTTCAGGCAGAGTGTTGAAGCACACTGTAGGTGAAAGTAATGCTAATATTTGAATTGTAACTATTTTTGCCTTGATTGACTCTGTTGTTAAACAGGACACACAGCCTGTTTGACTTGGCATGTAGCAGTGCGAGTGCAGCAGAGGCAAAGTAATTCATCTTGTAATCTAAACTTGGCTTTTCAGTGTCTTCCTCTGGTGCTGCTCTGTTGGGAAAACCGCCAAATGAAAGTCAGATCCTCCATCCAATACAGCTGGACGCAGTGGAGGCCCATCCACAGGGGCATATATACAGTATACCAGCCATTCAACCAATGTTTATTTTCATAAAGTCCTCAGATATGTCACTGTTCTGGAGTCAAGTGAGGCCAATTCGCAGACATGAAGCTTGAGTGTCGATCATAAAGGCAATCAGAACGACCTTAACCCGGTCGTGCTCTGTGTCCAGTGTGGGATCTCGAGCACTAAGGGGACGTGACGGCCAGCTGGCGAGTCAGTGACCAGCTGTTTGTGGGCTTTGTACTTTTATTAAATATGTCATTTGACCCACGCTATGCCTACCTCCTGGGTGAAGTGTCACTCGTGCACATTTGCGCAGCAGCGACATGGAGTCTACTTTTGCCACATTTTATAGACTGAACGTCGCTTCATCGCAAGCCCTATCCTCTCTGAGGAGTTCGAGTGATCCTCACTCTCGAAAGAATATGATACATATCAAGACGCCGAGCAATTCTTATTATCGAAAGAGGATTAACACTTCGAGCGGTTCTTACTCTCAATATAGCATAATACAGTATTTACACTATTTATGAGTGCGGTCTTTTACTGTCTGGTGACACGTCAGGACGTGTTCCGAACCCTTGCGATGACTATGATATGCAGTCTTTGCTAGTAACCACGCTGAAGGTTCAGAAACGAAAGGAAGCAGAACAAAATGTTACGCAACACGTCCAAAAGTATGTGGACACCTGACCATCTCTTTCTAAAACCATGGAGAGTAACATGGAGCTGGTCCTCTCTTTGCAGCTGTAACAGCCTCCACTCTTCTGGGAAGGCTTTCCACTAGATGTTGGAGCGTGGCTGTGGGGATTTGTGTTCATTCAG
>CM075014.1:6059013-6104340 GCA_037576675.1 Pangasius sanitwongsei | reverse complement strand
AGAGGATTTATGCTGATATTGCCCAAAAACCCTATTTTGTTCAGGCGTTTCCAAACTTTTGGAGGGCAGTGTAGATGCTGTAGATTTGTACCTAAGCACTGCTGCTGTAATCTTAAACACTGTTCTGTGCTTATCCCAGGACTCTTATTCACAATCTGCTCATACTGAACATCCTTTTAACACACTTAGTAGTGTTTGACTTTATAACATACAGTTGTGAAAGAGTAATGATTCCTAATCCTACACAAGGAGTTTTTGCCATTCCCACCTCTGGCTTGCTCATTAGGGATTTGTACATACTGTACAGTATATTGTTAAACGTGCTATTGAATCATGAATTGATTTTTTTTTTTTTGCTTTTTAAAACAGAGTAGATTATTATTAACTGTAGGACAGTGCTGTTAAAGCAGTGCATCTGTATGCTGTGTGTCCAAATGGCCATTCATTCTTACAAAATTCTCTTAGCACTGTGGCTTCCCAATGCTGAAGGATTCTGGAGATGAGACATCAGATGCATGATGAATGCCAATTAGCCTTCAGTGAAGGGCAGCTGCTGGGTTTAGTACCAGAGACTGAAAGAGAACACTGTTGTGATATTTTTCAAGTGGATTGATATTCCTAAGGTCGTCCCTGCTAATTTTTCTTACCCCTCAGACCATCTCTCAATTTCTTTAATCTCGGAGACCAATAAGACCCACTTCGTTAGCCATAAATAAGATTAGCCATATTTTTTAACTTCAGAAAATGCTTGTCAAATGCCCGTGATTTACCACATTTTCCTCACATGAAGTGATTTTTTTGTTTTGGCTGCCATCTGGTAGTCTTCTGTTCGTGTCACAGGAGCTCCCCTTAGCTCATTTCATCATATTCACAAAGCCGTGCTGCGCAACGAGGCAGCGAGCTTATTATGTTCCCTTTAGTCTCAAAAGAACAGCTAATTGTCTTTGCAGATGAGTTCTGGGACTGTTTATTAATTTTCTCCTCTTTTCATGCCGTAGCTAATTGATAATTAGTTACTGCGGAAAATGAGAAACGCAAGTCCAGGCAGTCAGTGAATGTGTTACCTGATGCATGGAGGCTGAGTAATATCAGAATGATTAAGATGTGATAGTGCCCCCGGGGTGCGGGTCCTTATGAGGAAAGCTATAACCGGAAGACTAACACCACCAGAGCAGCTCACTACACTTTTTCTTTTTTTTTTTTTTTGTCTAACAGAAAAAAAGGTATTGTATTTTTTCATTTCTGACAGGAAATCACACCTGCAGATATGAAGATGTGGAAAAGGAAAAAAAAAATACATACAGCACTTTCATTCCAAAGTGTGTTCTCCAATACCCCATTAGTTTTGACACACGAGTAAACAGCTCAGTTTTATTAGTCAGGACCTCAGATCATCATCCCAAGGACATCTTTGAAAGGCCAACTCCTGCAGGAGGGGCCATGGTGGGGGGAAAGGGGTGTGTAATTTAGGTAGCTGAACTGCGTTGGCCTCTCCTTGGACTCAGAGAAGCGTGTTGTATTGAAGACGAGAGGGCCGAGCTGTCTGCCTCATCAGCATTCATTTCACAATGCCGTGCTACTCAGACATTTCACCAAGTCCTCCACAAATAAACTTCATGGTGAAAAGTCACATCCTCCACTATTCCCCTTCAGCTCAGCTTCTTCTCCATCTTCTACTGCTTTATCTTTTTCTTTCTATTGTCACTGACTTTTATGTTCTCTGCATTCTCAAAGGCTATAATTATCGCTCATCCTAGGTTTTTTTTTTTTTTTTTTTTTTTTTTTAAAAAAGGAAAAAAAAACGAGTCCCTGGGCACATAAAACCGTGTCACATCCTTAATGCTCTTCATGATCTGCTATTGAATAAATGCCATTTTTGTTTAGTGCAGCGGAGGAGCAAGGTAATGGGGTCCTGCTCGCACGAGGGTTTAGAGTAGCAATTGCAAGCTTGGCTGAGAGAGAGAGAGAGAAAGAAAGAGAGAAAGAGGAAGGCTGTGTAAAGGTGCCATTAATCAGGCTTTCATTCTCTTCTCTGTGTTTGCGAAGGACATGAACGATTTTTCGCCTGTCTTCAGCCAACCCTTGTATCAAGGCATGGTGGCGCCCAATGCAGTCAAAGGGACCGTCGTGACCACTGTGCAGGCTGAGGACCAGGACACCAAGGTGAGTGTGTGTGTGTGTGTGTGTGTGTGTGTGTGTGTGTGTGTGCATGCATGTTTGTATGTGCCTTTTCCCCTCCCCACACTGACATTTTGACTATTTTTTTCCCTTTCTAGTCATGCACAGTAAAAATCCATATTTATTTATCACTTTGCAGGCATTACTGAAAATAAGCATCCAGAAGTTTTGAATACTTTTTTTTTTTTTTTTTTTTTACATTTTACATAATATTTTATCTGAATATATTTTTATCACCCTATGAAACTCTTTAATACTATTCTGACATGGTATTTAGAAACAGCATTGTGTGGCTTTGAATGTTGTAGATATTTAGATTTAAAAAAAAAAAAAAAAACCTCTTTCCCTACTTTTAAGTGTCACTCAAAATGACTGACGTTCTCTAAGTCACACGAAAGATTTATCTGAACTGCTCAGTGTTACTGGCCCAGGGCAACGAATCAATACACAGCAGACCAGACAGACCAGGATACGTCCCAAACCGCATGCTAGCTGACTACTACACTATATCAAGTAACATGTTGTGCAAAACTGTCATCACATACAATGTTATTGTATAACGCTGTTACGCAGTTTGAAATGATACACACAGATCTTCAGTCAGTGTGCAAGCAGAATGAAAATGATGAGTGAAAAGAGCCTTGAAACCTTACCATTCCTGCTACAAAATGGCAAATAAATCTCCATAACCAGCTTTCCCATCTCCTCATACTCACTGCATTTCCCTCAGGTTAATATGACTATAAGCAACTGATTTAGCTTGTGGTTTCCTGACATTCAAATTTTTCTCAGCATATTTCTGCTTAGATTTGAAACAGCCACATCTTTTCCCAACACTATTAGCAAGATGTTGTCAAGATAATGAATACTAATGAGCATGCGTGGACTTCTTTTATGAATATTAATCACTAGTAGGCAGTGTCAGGCAAGTATGTGATGTGAGGAAAGGCACTACAACAATCCATCATAATATACACGCATCTGCCACTTTAATAGGGACACCTACCACCCTGCACATCAGGCAATGTGGCAGCAGCACAATGCATAAAATCATGCAGATACAGGGCAAGAGATTCAGTTAATGTTCATGTTAAACATCAGAATGGGCGAAAATGTGGTCTCAGTGATTGTGGCAGCGCCATTGCTGTTGGTGCCTGATGGGCTGGTTTGAGTATTTCAGAAACCGCTAATCTTCTGGGATTGTCACACACAACAGACTTTATAGTCAAAAAGCATTCAGTGAGCAGCAGTTCTGCTGGTGGGAACGCCTTGTTAATGAGAGATATCAGAGGAGAATAGCCAGATTGGTTCGAGCTGACAAGAAAGCTACAGAAATTTAGCAACTCTTTACAACCGTGGTGGACAGAAAAACATCTCAGCTGTATAGGTGTTCCTATTACAATGGCCAGTGAGTGTATAAAGCTCACTTGAGATGTGTTTCATAGAAATTTAAGGAGGATACAAAAATGTCTGAAAATAATAAGATACAGGACCAGGAAAATACTTAGGAACTTATTGTGTGAGTTTGTAAGTACAGCGTGGCGTTTCTCCTCTCTGACAGCTTTCCTTCTCTCCAGATGGCCAGTCTATGTCAGAATGAAACTAAAAACAAATCTCTATTCATGATTTAGCAGCTTTAATGGAATACCAAACCATTTAGCCACCTCATGACACACATTATATCTGGCTTTCTGTATAAAGCATGAACAATCACTGTGGTGCTGTGGAGCAATCAAAAAGTACTCTTTTTTTTTTAGTTTGGGTCGTATAAGTCAGAGACGCTCAACATTTTGTAGCCATTAACTGTAAAATAACATCCACATGCCACATCAGTAAATATTTATTTCATGAATTTCATGAAAAGTCTATTTATTAGAGTTACATAGCTTTCTATTCCTGACCTCATTCGGTCCAGTTTAACATTATTTATAGGCCTGCTTGTTTTTGAGTTGTTGAGGTTTGGATTAATCTCATTCCATTCAAGGGACCAGTCAACCAAGCTAATAACTATAAAACCTCAATAATATATGTAATAGCTTTGATAATGGTGGGTTGTGATTTAATAAATCAGATCCTAGGCTATGCTATGCCTCATGGACCCCTAGGTTCCCTAGACCTCACTTTAAGAAGTACTGATTTCTTTCTAGTAGTAAGAATATTGTAGTAGGTGAAATTTGTTGTAGGTGGTGCTCTGCAAATTATGGATTTGAACTGTACCCCTATGTTCAGTGTGCCCTCTTCCAAAATCCCTATTATTCGTTTATACCATCCATGTCTGCACCTTGCGGTTAACAGCCTTGTTGCACCAAAGTGCAACCTGGCCACAACAATTGTGGTTCCATCACACATATATGACTCCATCAAGCATAAATCAGGCACTGCATAAGTGAATACTGATTATATTAGACTTCTCATGTCTTTTCATACAAACAGTAGGGTTGTGACAATAGATGTATCATATTATATTGTTCAAGATGAGGTTGTCAACGTGATACATATGGATATTTAACAATCCATTCAACAGACTGCAAAGCAGGCTATTAATCATGAAATATTATAATCAATTAAATCAAGCAAATAAACTTAATCAAGCCTACACTCCCTCTTCTGAGTTAAAAAGCAGTAGCTACGTCTTCAGCAAGCAGGAACTGAAGGATTCCTCTAAATCCATAGGGTCTGTTGTATAGGGGAACTTTGTCTTCGCAGTAAGTTGACATTGATGGCTGGGTGGTGGACCTACACATCACAGGGTGCCGAATCAGCCAAATAAGTGTACTATACACTGGCACTAATAGCACAAACATGTCCACGCATCTGTGCTGAAATCACCTTTTTGTGTAGGTCAGTGTAATTAGATGAAACCACAATGCAAAGTCTCTCTGGTGCATTCAGACAGCATTTTCCGGCTGAACAGATTGGACTAAACTGCACTGTATCATTATTAAGTTTAAATAATTTTACTTTTATAATGTTGAAGGTTTTAATAAATTGAAATTGGAAACCTGAAATTGGAAACATGTAGTCAGGCAATGCTTATTTTGCTGTATTGAAAAAAAATGTATCGTATCAAGAAACCACTATGTCATATTAAAACAAATTTTGATTTTTGATATTTTGATATTGTGTATTCTTGCACCCCTAATAAACAGACTTGACCTGCACAAACACATAGCTTCACGTTTTTATCATAGCTATGCCAGTTGCTCCTCTTATAATGATCCTGTGGCTGTTAATGACAACCCTTACTTCCAGATTTTGCAATCAAAAGAGCGCAAACATCTACAAACCGCTTTGTGTTATCATTGTCTTGCCTGAGAAAATACATTCCACTGCACATGCGAATGTCATCTACTGTAAAAAAAAAAAAAAAATCATTGCTGCTAGCTCTCCCTGCACCCACTAATGACATTTTCCCAGACTCAGTAGCTGATTGTGCAGTGGTGCTTACCACCACGGGGTGTGCGGGTAAATGTCTCTTTTGTTCATAAATCACAGGCCTGAGCAGTCAAAAGCACTGCTTAAATGTACAGTGTTTTTTTTTTTCTGCTTTAGATTTGCCATGCCAAATTTGATCAGCTTACTGTTGCCAAATTCCACTGATACTGATAATTTCTATGGTAGATGTGCCTGCTTTGTAATATTGTAATATTGGATTGCCAGTGTTGTATTAGGTCATTCATTCAACATTCACACACCTAGAGGTATTTTAATATAGCTTCCACCTATTAACATAGGAGGAAACCGGAGAACAGGAAGAAACCCAGACAGACATGGGGAGAACATGCACAGACACTCTATACAGACAGTAACCTGAGCTGAAGATTGAACCTGGAATCCTGGAGCTATGAGGCATCACCACTGTTCCACCCATATCAGATCAGTTATTTTCTTTTGTCCTAGATGCTGTTAGTTTCTCCTTTGTTAAAAAATGTTGAGCTCTTAAATCTTTGCAGGAGTGTCCTTGGTTTTTTCTGCCTTGGGGCAGCATTATACAGAAATCATGAGCCAGGAAAGAGAGAGCACAGTTTATGTGACAGAACTGAAGAATTGACATACCTGAATTCCGTAAAATTCTTACTGTAAGAAGATATTTTAAAATAACTGTATTTAAACTGATGGTGTTACACTAAATACGTGACTAGGATTAGTTGATGAGCTGGATATGCACTAATGTGGGAGGATTTATTGGCAATAATAAGAATAAGAGAACAAAAGCTTGAAATAATGGACAAAAAAAGCAATGAAACAAGAACTGAGACATGAATAAACTGAAACTAAGAATAATCAGCAACTCCAATGTAAACAAAATAAACTAGAACCACAGCAAACTAAATTTAGCAGAAACAAGGAGATATGTAAAGAAAAACCTGAGGAAGCATACAATAACTAACCAGTCTAGGAGATGTCTAACATGATATTCAAACCTGTAGCAAGGCCTCGACATAAACAGAGCTAGCAGAGGTTAAAGTTATCGCTAATAAACAGATATCTAGCAGCATAGATACATGAAAAGACAAGACTAGGCATATCAAGGTCAGGTTATATCTGTGAAAACATGAAAGAGAGGCATGAAATAGTAGCAAACACATGGAAAATGCAAGGCTCTGCTTCAAGAGAGTGTTTATCCGAGCGGTTTAAAGAGTTCTTGATTGTGCATGATCGTGACACACAGGAGCCATTATACAGGGAAGGCAGAACATGGGTTGCACGCTGTAAATTGCAGTCTTATCTCAGGGTTACAGGGAGCATCCACAAGCCACGCCCCTTCCAGTTAATTCCACTATTTATTTATTTATTTATTTATTTAACTATTTAACAACCATCAACCTGCACTTGCCAGTTTAAAATATTAGACGCACAGTTTTAGACACAAGTTACTTTTGTGTAGACACATGTTACTATTGCATGTTGTCCAGAAAGCCTATTTCTCAATAGTTTATCATCATGTATTTTTTTACGGTCTTTGGCCTATTGGGAAGCCTAACGGTCTCCGATTATTCAGATTTGTTCTGATGCTTCTGTGCATGATTATGATTATGTGTGATTATCTGTTTGGGCCTTTGTTTAAATGGTAATGAGGTGAATTTGCTAGCGTTTTCAAATCCGATGTTTTGTATGCAGCATCCAGGGACAGTCCTTGCTCATGTAGCAGCACAGTTTTAAAGCTATAATTCATAACTCATTGGTCTCATTAATAAGCAGTTTTGCTAGAAGATATAAATAAATACTACACCTGCATTACTAAATATCTGACAGGACACATGCTAATGTACTGTATATAATGTATGTTTGCAGCATTCACGTGGAATGTTTTAAATTTGTACAAATTAATTGTTTTTACGGTCATAGCATGTGTCATATGTGTCTCCGGGTTGTCTCAGTATGTCCAATTCTGTTTAGCTCTTAAATGTATTTGTGTGTGTGTCTGTGTGTGGTTTACATGTAAAACAGCATAGACATCTCCACAGAGCTCAGTCTGGTGCCTGCAGCAGACAACCCGCATCCCTGTAGATCTCTCTCCTCGCTCTCTCTCACACACACATAAATATACTCAGACACTCATGCAGACTCTTGCTTTTCCTTTCTCTCTCACGCATTCGCTATATTTGCCTTTTCTTTTTATCTACATCCATAATGACATGCACACACACATTCTAATTTTAGTGTACATATATTTATCCCTAGTACACTCAAACATATCTCCACCTATCCTCATTTACTTATATATTCATAACTATATGAATATCTCATATATTCATAACTATATGAATACCTGAGTATACTCGACTGACACACTGATGCTTCATTCCCTCTCTGAAACGTGCACACACACACACACACATACACAAACATACACACACACACTGTTTTCTGAGGTATGTGTTAACAGAAATGCCAGTGCAGCTGCAATGTGACCATGGTCTCACCTTCCCTGCTGAAAGGCTGCAGGGGGCTGATTTCTGCTCAGTTGTTTAGAGCTCATAACTCACCTCATGCCAAAGCTGACCGAAGAAGCCAAACCCCAGCTGAGACTGGCGATTGAATTGAGCTTGTCACACGCCTTAGTGTGTCAGCACTTCACAGCATACACAAACTGAAATCGGTTCTTGTTTACCCTGCTCAATAAGGCTAAGTGGATGTCACACATCCCACAGATGCAACAGAGGCTCGGCTCCACGACGAGATTTCTTTTTCTTAACCTCTCCTAAATGAACCCGGCTCCGAGTATCAGATGGAGCGTCATTATCTTCTGAACTGAAGCGTTTAGTTGCAGATAGTGGTAAATGACTGCCATTTATGCCTTTATATGAGGCAGACTGCCATATAGCCATTTGATGAACCCCCATCTTACTGGCGTGAGTGACATTTCAATGAGTCAGTCTTGGCAGGAAAGTACAGCTTGGGAATACTGCGGCTTCTGATTGAAATGGCAGCACCTTCACAATGTGATGTTTTTTTTCCCTCGCTCTCCTCCATTTGCAGATGTTTTGGTAATTCATTGCATGAAACTGATCAGTAGGAAAATAACAATGAAGTATTTACTGTGGGTTTCTGGATGATATGAGTTTTAGGAGTGGTTAGAGATAACAGCCAGCAGCAATCATCGAGGTCCAAGGAAAATAAGAAACAAAAGATGACAAGCAGTTACTTTTTTTTAGAAAGGACATCTTGATAATGGGCCTCCAGAGATGATGTGTGGAAAAAATGTATTAAGAGTAACTTTTTGAACTTGGAATATTAGACAGCTAAGATTTAAATGACATGAATGGCAGTACTGCAGGCAATTGCAGGTATTTAATTTTAATGATTTGCCAATTCACATCCACTGGCTAGCTCTCTCTCTTTCACAAGACAGCTATCAACCCAGGGAGGATGAAGCCAGCACATCTCAGTTTTCCAGAACACACCGCAGCCTACAAACATGGCCGCTACAGACTACACATCCCAAGACACACGCACACACCTTAGCACACTCACAGTCACTTGACTTCTAAAACTATGCACACCCATCACTAATCATTACTGGCACCATATATTGGATTTTCACACACTATCACCCTGAAGTAAATGCTCAGTTTATGTATTTGTCTGACTTTAGCAAGCTTTGAAATACTGTGTTTGCTGTTCTGTTTTTTTTTGACTATTGCTAGCTTCTTGACCTTCGTGTTTTGCCTAAGTTCTGGTTATTCTGTTCGTGCCTCACCTGACCTAGTCTGTGTTTTTGACCCTGATCTTGCCTTACATTTTGGATTCATTTGCCTGATATTTCATTAAAAACATCCTCAACTGCCTCAGCCTTCTACTTTATGATAGTAATGCCACCCAGAGGGATTAGCCAGTTTTCTCATGGACTCCCGGTCATGAATGGCTTTGGCATTGTCTGAATTTGAACTTACAATCTCCCAGTGACAGGGCATACACTTTTCTGTTGTGCCATTCAGGAGCCCTGCAGTTTTATTTTTAACCAGCTCACATGTTCAGGGAACACAGAATATGAGCCACACTACCCAAAGCATGATGACTGCTCAAACCGAAACCTTGCCAACTAAACTGGTACGAGGAGATGAGGTACAGCTGCAAGAGAACCCACACTAGAGACCAGCAAAGGTCTCTGAGACAGAGTAGAAGCAGAGGGAATGAGGAATTATTGAAGGAATTATTGAAGAATGGAAGACAACTCATTCATTTTAAGTAACTGCTTTTCCTGGTGCCGGACCCTAAGCCAGGAACACTGGGCAAAAGATGGGAGTACACACTGGATGGGTCATATCATCATTATCATCATATCGTATTGTATATCACATCATATCATATACCAGAATAATACACCAGGTGTCATTGTGTTCCAAACACAGTGTTGCCGTGAATTCATTGTAATGAACCATACAGTTTACACGCTTGTAGCACCAACTCTGTTGTCCTATTTAACTTCACATTTATGCAGACTGGGTGACCATCTTAGAACTAGTTTGCAAAAGTATGTTTAACATATTATGCAAATTATACAGAAGTGCTCAGCCGAACAGAAAAATCGTGTTGACTAGGTGACTCACAACTGAAGAAATATAGGCCAAAACATCAAACTCTGTGTTATATAAAAAGCGTTCTGGTTCATTTGTATTGGCTGAGAAGCCCAGTTGTTTCTTATTTTTGCGGACAAGCAAGATTCTAATCTGAGATAACTCAACATGTCTGATGGATGGTCTGTTTTTTAAACTTTAATCAACGCTATAAATGTGCCCCATAATATCAGCTATTTTCTTTGTACATAGCTGTAAGATGTGACCCTTCACCTATACATCACCTATAAATCTTTAATCTCTCTTTTACTGAGAGTGCACCGAGAAAACGTGCACTGAGCACATATTCTCTTTCACATGTGAGGCCTCTAAGGAAGCAAAGGAGAGTGGTGACAGCCAGGAGCTCTGTCTCAGCAGCCTAGGAGCTATTTGGGACTAATTAGTTGCTAAAAGTGGTAACCTTCCAATACAATTCCAGTTGTCTATACCCCCAGGAACACAAGTCTCAGCTCTTGTCTATAACCTCAAGTAGTTTCCGTTCCTAAAGGAAAAAGGATTTTACTGTTGGACAGTGCACAATGTTATTCCTCTTCAAATTATTCTCTTCCCCATTGCTTCCTGAGTGCGAGTTGTTGTTGTTTTTTTCATTGGGTACTCCTGGGTCTTTCGAAGCCTAAAATCTCTGTTCCATAAGTCATTATTTTTCAGTTGTAAATTACATTTGTTAATGAAGGCAAAAGTAGTCTGCTAGGATTTCAGTAGTAGGAGTCCCATTACTTCTCTAATTTTCCGACTTAACTAAGATTTTTTTTTCCGATGTGATATGCAATTAACAAAATCCTATAAACAGCTCAAGCGATAATCATTCAGTGAAGTGGTATGAAATAATCCTCCTTAGAAAGAAACACTTTGCCCCTTTTAACAGGGCCCATTTGTTGTGTAAATCACTGACTTAGATATGGTAAAGTTTAATTGTGCTATTCTTTGTATGTATTATGAATACACTTGGTGTAGTTTCATGGTCATGGACACAGGTGCAGGTTCATGAGTGTTCATATCTGTGTGCATTGATGGATGGATGATGGAGTTTGAATACTACTACAATATAGGAAATATTGGATAATATCAGTGCAGTGTAACTCAGATGGGAGTTAGTGATTCGCCAGAAATAGCATACTAATTACAGAGTCAAATTGCAGAAGATACACCCCTGTTACACCCCTTCTAAGCATGGAGCACAGCATGAATGAAAGCATGGACTCCCCTTCTGCCCAAAACACTCATAATATTAAAAAAAGAATTTGATTTCGAGATTTTGGGTGAATAGCCTAAACTAAAATAAACAGAAAATACAATATTGTATTCTGCCTCCCAAAATATGACAAAAAGCATAGTCAAAATAAGTGCTGCTCATCTCCTACCTAGACTCAAGCTACTGCAGCTGGTGTTGACTCAAGACAAGGTGGTACTTCTGGTTGCTCTGTCTCTTCCATCTAGCATCTCTCCCTCAACTTTTACAGGCACAGTGCTACATTTGATCAGTGACAACGCTCCATGCACTAATGTGAAACAAAAGAGACACAACCAAATGTACAACCACAAGGAGCAATATGACAGACAGTGTAGCGGTAGGAAAATATAACATGGCGCTTCTTAGCATAGTGTAGTATCAGTCTGTTACTGAAGGTGCTTCTCTGTTTAACCAGAATCAGTTTACTGGGTTTGTTAGGGTGTAGCCTCCAGGGAGTCTATTTGGACTCCTAAGACAGACTTCTTAATCAGATTATTGAGTTTGTATGCGGCGCATGTGATAATGCTATTGCTCCAGCATAATAAAACAGAGAATTTTGCATTAGCTTTGTCAGGCTGGTAGCTCAATCATAGGAGAGTCCTTCATATACTATATGGCCAAAACTATGTGGACACCTGACCATCACACCCATATGTGAGCCTTTATGAAACTGTTATTAAAAAGTTGAAACCACACAATTGTATAGAATGTGTTTGTATGCTGTACCTGTAACTCTGTTCACTGGAACTACGGGGCCCAAACCTGTTCCAGAATGACAATGCCTCTGTGCACAAAGTGAGGTGCATGAAGACAAGTTTGCCAGAGTTGCTGTAGAAGTACTTGAATGGCCTGCACAGATCCCTGACCTCAACCCCACTGAACACCTTTGGGTTGAACTGGAAGGCTGACTGTGCACCAGGCCTGCTTGCCCGAAATCAATGCCTGACCTCATTAAAGCTCTTGTGGCTGAATGAGTACAAATCCCCACAGCCACGCTCCAAAACCTTGTGGAAAACCTTCTCAGAAGAGTGGAGATTATTATAACAGAGAAGGGGGACTCAATCTGGAATAGGGTACATTCACAGAATTTGTCAGATGCTCTTATCCATTGCGACTTACAGAAGTGCATTGTAGTCTCTAGCAAAAACCTCATGCTAGTACAATTAAGTCAGGGTCTAAGAATACTGTCAAGCTAAAATCCTGTTAGAGAGAAGGTCAGAAGTGTGGCAACAGACACACAGGTTTTTTTTTTTTTAAATTAGTGCTCATTTAAGAGTTTAGTGAAGAGGTAGTTCTTCACTTTGTTTGAAGACAGCCAGTGACTCAGCTGTTCCGACAGCCAGGGGAAGTTCATTCCAGCATAGAGAAGAGTATTGATATAGTGTTTTTTCTTTGTACCTTGAGGGATGGTAGTTTGAGTCAAGCCATGCTAGAGTCTCAAAGGAATCATGATGCAGACAGGCGTCGATAAATACATTCAGCTAGGTGGGAACTGGCCAATTTTTGGTTTTGTAGGCAAGCTTCAGTGGTTAAACCTGTTGCAGGCAACTACAGAAAGCCAGTAGAGGGAATACAGCAATGGGACAATGTGGGAGAACTTGGGGAGAGTTTCTGGAACATTCTGGATCAGACCTCACTCTCATCCCACAGAACATCAGAATTGCTAGTCGGTTCATGTCTGCCTGTTCTGCATATACTGTATCTCTGGCCGTAATGCCAGCTACCCATCATCCTGTTGAAAAATTTGTTCAGGAGGTTAAGTGCAGGTACAAGTCAGTCTCTTGCCATCAAGCTCTCCTTTAGAATAAGTCTCACTGAATTATTTTATCTTGTCAGTGACAAATGGATGGATGGATACTATATGGATTTCATAGTAATCAGTAAAGTGTCCATTTATAGTATTGTATTGTTGGGTTCCTTTTGAGCTGTCCAAGTTGCTGTAGTCATGCCATCGTTCATGATTGCTGTAGCAAATTGTACAAGTTTGAAGCAGAACTGTTTTTGTAATTTGTTGTGAAGAGATCTGGCAATGGCTATGATCCACAAATTGGTTTCATTTTGGCTGAGGTGGGAATCATCGGACAGTGGGTTTTTTGTTGTGAACTGCACTCAGTGCACATATTTTCAAAGCATCTGTCAGTGCCTTCTTCATATTTGCATTGCCATCCTTAACCTCTTGTGTTTTATTCATAAGCTGTCTTCACTCATACTAAAGTAAAACCAATTAATTTTTTTTACTTTGCCTGCCTACACACTTTCTATAAATTTGCTTAATTCTTTTATTAGGTGAGATGTAATTATATCTGCAATTATGTCCTTAAATTGAAAAGACAGGCTGGCAGAATTGGATTGATGTTAATAAGAATATACCACATGCAGAGATGGTGATGACAGAGAGTGAATGAAAGAGATTGTGAACTTTGACAAGACACGGCATGCCAGAGTTACAGTCATGTTTTTAATCCTCGCAGCTTGCTCTGTTCACCCTGAGTACTCCACAATTAGTCGATAAGTCATTTAATGATTGAGCCTGTAAGAAACCGGCACTATTGGAAGATGTATTGCTGCAGTGTGAGGGTGAATGTTTGAATTTAGGCTCATGGCAGCACTGAGAGGGTGCAGCCCACCTGTTGTCTTTATTTGTCACTTTCCTTTATTATCCATATTGTCTGTGGCACAGTGGGGTTCAGCCCTGCATTGCTCCAGTGCCAGCCCAACAAAGTGTGTCGGTTTCAAAAAAGACTTAAAAACAGCACCAGGAAGGGAACATGTAAATAAGGTACTGCCTGTCTATTTCAACATATATCAGGCTAAAAATGCACATCAGTTCAGATGTTTTCCTGCTGTAGATGTGTAAAATGTAGCTGTTTGCAACAAAGTTTGAAATGCATTGTAACCTTTTTCAGTATACAGATTATTTTCATATATGGAAGAGTATATACATCTCGTATTTCACGTATATTATAGTTTATATGGATAAGCTTACAATCGTATTGTTATGACAGCTTCTGCTTCAGACATGAATTGTTAGCAGGTTTCAGCATACAGTTCGCTTTTCCTTTTGTCATTTAGTTCAAGCTTGAGATGAAAACTGAAAATGTATGGTGAGTGTGCATTTAATGACAAGGCTATTAATTTTATGAATGAGCAACTGGCATTGTAACTGTGGCTGGAAACTACAGACCACAAACTTTTGGCCATATAATGTATATAAAACCTGTGTTATAGCTAGGATTTATATTAAAATGAATATGAGGTACATTAGTTTATTATAGTTATATAATTATAACTACAAATTTATTTTATTTTCTTCATTTCTACAATGAGGAAAGTTAGCTTAGCTATAGAGAAAAGAAGAAAAAAAAGCTTGGAACAGCATTTATTTATTTGCTGATATGTCTGAATCTTGTCTGAAACAAGATTTATATATTGTTTTATTGTGTTTGTATAAAGAAATGCTATAAGTGCTTTATCTTGTTCTATATAAAAAGAATAAAATATTTTGGGAAAAAAACATCAAAGATTTGCTCTGGGCTAGCATTTTTGTCTCTTCAAGCTAACAGCAGTAAGGTTTGTCAATACACACAGCATAAAGGCAACGTAACATGCTGACTGAACCGAGAACAAAAGTCATTTACAAAACTAACATTTAAGAAAAAAGAACATTAGATCATGAGACTTCATGAGTCAACTGCATCAGAAATAACCAATCTGATATTTACTCCATTAACCCTTTCTCGCAGTACACTGGTATTCCATTCCGCCGGTGGAATGAAAATCGACTTTCAGTATAAACAAATGAATTATATTATCACCGCGAGTCTCTTATAAGCTTAGTCAGGACACTGTTGGGTTTCTGTATGTAGAGTATTCTGACTCTGTGTTTAGCTGCTGGTGAATAGGCAATGGGAAAGGGGATGGGTGTGAGCCCCCTGCTGGACAAACAATTCACACCTCTCCACAATAACATTGGTACAGAGGTATAACGGACAGCACAACTACAGCGTTGTTAGGCTTTACCCAGCCTAATAGGCTGGGGTAAAAAAAAAAAAAGAAAAACTGCAAATTCATAAAGCCCTGAGTGTCTACTTTTATGTGAGTTATTAACCACTACTGTGAACTGCTGAACACGGGACCCCCAAAACAGGCAGCAATTCTGTTTTTTTGCCTCTGGTAAAAAGAGTTAAATTACAAATTTCTATTTTGTAAAGGACAGCAATTAATATTCTAGACAAAATATCTAGTACCAGGGTTGAAGTTCTAGCATAGGATCTAAACTGTATTCATGTTTTTATCTCAAAGGGCACAGCAGCCAGCCGAGTGCACTACAAAGTGGACTTGGAGCACTTCCCCTACAGTGCCAGCATCTTTGAAGTAGATGAGGACACAGGAAATATTCTCACCAGGGTCAATCTCAATGAGGAGCCCAATACCAAATTCACTGTGAGTACATACCTCACCTCGAACATCACAGGACCCTAAGCTTTTTACAAAAACTCTTTTTATAACATCTGTTGTTTGTGCAGCTGCATCCCATCTCCCGCCTCGAAAGAATAATGTTGTTCTTTGTATTACTTTTTTTACCCCTCTGGTTTTGTTCTAAAATTGATTTTCTCTTGTCCCCCTGAAGCTGGCGATTATTGCTTATGATCACGGGAAGCCGGTGAAGTCCAATAAGACCCTGGTGGAAATTACCGTCCTGCAGCCCTCTGCCATTCCCATCTTCACTCAGGAGGAGTACAGGTAAATGCTCTCTTCAGAGAACTTTCAGAACTGCACTATCAGACAGACCCAAACAAATTTGTCATGATAACATTGCAGTATCTCAGAAAAGACTCTTGTCTTTGGCAAAACAAATTAGAGTTGAAAGAGTTTGAGTTTGATTTGTTAGCACTGGATCCGTTAAGCCAGGAGCTACCAGCACAGCTCATATGCCTGGTTCATGTTTTGTCAGAAATTCTTCTGAGTATTCTGAAAGCCCTGAGTGTTTGTGGTTGTTTGGAACAATTGGAGCATCCTAGCTGTCCATCAAACAAGCTAGGAGTAATAGGCTGGGTGTGATTTGCCGGGGAGGGGATGGGGGGGATTTCCCCCTGTCTTGTCTATATATCCCTGCCTCTGCTGAATTTATTTTATCCCTGGTGGGGACAAAATTTATACCACCCCCCACCCCCACCCCCTCATAGTGATTAATGCTACTTCACAAATAGACCATACAAAATACTTAAAATAAAGCTATTTTTAAAATATAGCCAAATAAAATGCTGCAACATGATAGTGCAAACAACAATAAAACCAGAAATGGACTTTCACTGTCAGCGCTCCCATGACAGTAGAGATGGCTATGTGATGATCCAGGTTCCAGTGGCCTTAATCCATGCACGGCTTTTCAGAATGTCCCCAAACACCAATAGTATATTTCAGCGTTAAAACTACAGCTAGCCAAATGAAAGAAAAATGAAAAGCATTCAGAGCAGCATATCGTCGTATTTTACAGGACCTTCACAAAAAAATCCTAGAAATATTATAGCTGAGAATGAGACTACAGGAGCTACTGTTGTTAGGATGGAGCGGAACTCCCAGGCTGAGAGGGATTCCCATGCTGACACAAGTGATGTGACGAACAACCCAGGCTTACGAGCTAATGTCTTGACTTCTGAAGCTATGGTTGGGGGCTGCATTGAGCCAGGACATTTTGCTAAATGGAGAGAGGGTCAAGAGTGGTTTGCTGTCACCATAGATGGGTCAGTTCAGTGTACAACTTGCTCTGACATTAGAGATTTAGGTCCATATACTCAAGGGAGGCTCCATATTGACATTGATTCCATAAAAGCAAAGTTGGCAAAAAAAATTAAATGGCAGAATAAGCAAACATGGAAAGTGCCAGTCCCCCATGAAATGCATAGAAATTTTGCAGAGAAGAGTTTAAAAGCAACTGAGAATTGCATGCCTACAGCCTATATGATCTGCCAGAATGACCTCTCATTCAAAATCCAGCTACAGCTGGTGGAACTGCAACAACTCAGTGGTGTAAACCACAGAAGCATGCTGTATTCTGACAAGGCTTATCATAATATGCTCATGCTTATTGGAGATAAAATGACAGCTCAGCTAGCTACTGTCCTCATCCTGCACGTCTGTGATGGCTCTCTGGGAAAGCTATCCAGTGTTGGTCAAAGTCTTTGGAGAGTCGACCGAAGACTCCAGACCTACCATGGAAAGGGCCAGATGTTAGGGCATTCATGACAAAATGACACAGTGGCTTTTTTTGGTGGAGATGTTGTTAGTAAAAGATGTGCTGGAGATTCTGCAGGCCTTGCCCTGTTTCTTCAGAGGAGAGATGCCACAGCTGTTAGCGCCAATACTGAAGTGGGCGTTGCACTGAGAACACTGAGATCTACGAAGCAAGCCGAAGGTGTGAATGCAAGATGCCGGAAAGAGGTGTGAATGTGTATCAAACAAGTGACGGACACCATTGGAATCGTTCGTGAAAAAGATTTTTCGTTTCCCTGGCTGACAACATTGGTCAGGCTGGATGACAACTGAATTATTTCTGATGCAGCCACTCTAAATACATCATACTGGCCATCTGATGAAGACGAGCGCATCCGATATGGAGATGACAAACTTCTTACCATACAAAAGACTCTCATTATTGAGGTCGCAACCAGTCCCATACTCCTCAGGGAATTCCATAAATCCAAGTGTCATGGTGTCACAGGAGAGAATCTGTGTTGTGCGATTGCATTTTGTGATTATTTTCTATTAAATATTGAAGTTTATAAATAGGTGTTTTGGCACGCCTGGCTGAGTTACGCTATCCATGCTACTGAAAGGAGGATTGAATTCTGGGATGTTAAATTAGCATTTAACCTTTAGTTGTGTATGATCACATCCCCTCTTGTCCACATGAAGAAAGGACAAGTCATGAGAGTGAACATATTACGCTACTGAATTGTTTTATTGAAGTTCATAATTATTCTACAAATGTGACTTTAACAGCTACAAGAAATAGCCTAACAAGCTTCATAATCTATATTTCATGAATAAAAAGGTTTTTTTCACAAATAGCACCCTAGTAATAGGTGATAGGGTTTTTTTTTTTTTGTCTATTCAAGATGAGAATGCTGCCTTTTTTTTTGCAATGGCCTCATCTGAGGAAGACAATGCAACATCATATTGTCTGCTGGGAAATTTGAAAGCACATTCTGATGAGTGGTTGGCATATATCATAGTCTACATGATAGGCAGTCTACTGTGTGATCCAAGGCTTTTGGTTTTTTTTCAGACCATTTTAAACAGAAAACTTGTCTGCAACTTCTCCCATAAGTGCTACTTTAAGTGCTTGGTGAAGAGGTAGTTTTCATTGAAGTCAGTCAGTGACTTAGCAGTTCAGACAGCCTAAGAAAAGAGAAGTTCATCCCAACAAAAATTTCCTTAAGGTAGTTGGGGACTGGTCCATGTTTGTCTCAAGATGACAAGGGACTAAACAAGCACCCGAGTGGCCTCTCTGAATAAAAACGGCCAGACCCTCCTGATATACCCGGGTCAGGTTAGAAATGTGAGTTAGGAAAGACAGTCGGTTGTCCTTAGCTACTCCAAGGTTGCGTGCATGTGTCAATTGCTGGGAGATCACATTACTTAGTTAAACTTGAAAGCGTAACCTATTTTGAAAGCTTTAGTGAGCAGTTAAGTTACAATTTAAAATATTTCTTGCCTCCATTCATTCATACATTGCTGCAGAGATGGGCGGACAGTTTGGACACTTGAGTGTAATTAGGAACCTCAGGAATACAAGCAGGAAAGCAAGGTTTGTTAAACTGGGGTTCAAATTTTTCACCCAGACTGACTGCAAAACAAATAAAATACACTATACAGCCAAAAGGATGTGGAAATGTGGAGATATGTTTTGGCAAGGTTGGAGTGGAAGAACTCGAGTGTCCTGCACAGAGCCCTGACCTCAACCCCACTGAACACCTTTGGGATGAACTGGAACAATGACTGAACCCCAGACCTCCTCGCCCAACATCAGTGCCTGATCTCACTAATGCTCTTGTGGCCGAATGAGCACAAAGCCACGTGCCAAAATCTAGTAGAAAGCCTTCACTGAAGAGTGGATATTATTATAACAGCAAAGGGGAACTGAATCTGGAATGGGCTGTTCAACAAGGACATAGGTGTGAGTGGTCAAGTGTCCACATACTTTTGGCAGTATAGTGTATCAGAAAATACTGACTGTATTGATATTATCAGTAGCATAGTTTAATTCAATATTGGTATAACAAAGCTGTGTTGCTGCAGTATGAAGTAATATCCTGTGTATCGTGCATATTGTGCAGGTACTAAGGAACAGTTATCACTTACACTTTTATTTATTTATTTTTATTAAAATAGCTGTGTTTTATTAACATGTAAACAAAGGCCTCCTTATTTGCATTTGTCAACAATTAAAATAATCATAAGCATTAAAGTGGTAAGCAGTTACCATGCGCAGGCATCACAGGTATGACAGTTATGACACTAGAATAGAAGCAGTTCATTTTGCTAGTAGGGCATTGTTGTCTTTATGGATTTTTTTTATTCCAGATTTGATACTATCAGGTTTAAGGAGCTGTTATGGTTGTTGCAGAGACTAGATGAAGAGCCACATTTGGAAAAGGACTTGAAGTGATGTGAACCTGCCAGTGAAGCTTTTATAATAAAAGTTTATGAATATGTATGATAGCTCTAAGGTAAAGTGTGTGAATGTACTATATTCACAATATTGTTTTCTCAAAGGGCAGAGTGCACTTTCCTTGAATGCATTATGTGTACTTTATTAGATTAAATGTTTAATATATTTGACACCGGGGTAATCAGTTCAGTTCTTTTGGCAAATAAAGCAAATAACAGATGCTCGAGAAGTAGCCTGCTAAATGGATTTTATTGATTTAAATAAAGCAACAGGGAACCTTCATTCATGGCATTTTATATTCTCTAGATTGTGTACTTTTACTTGAAACTCGAAAAAGATACATATGTTCCTTTTTTCCCTTTAAAAACAATGTGTATTACAATATCCAGAAAAAGCTGTCTGCTTTGTTTTATATAGATATCGTCAGTAGTTGTGTAACTGTGTATCACATGACTGATGGAGTTGAATTTATTGAAACAGAAGAGGTACCTAAATTGAATGACGGATCAGACAAAAAAGAAAGAGGAGGTAAAAAGGCTTGTGTGATGTAATACACAGGCATAGAGTCACTCCTTATATTCCCCTGTAAGGCTGAAAGCTCACATAACCATTCATACTGGGATTAGAATATATGGCAAGCAAAATAAACAATTAGACAGTTAAATGTTATAATAGACTGCTATAGATGATGACATTACAAGTATCCATAAAGTGACATTTAATAGACAGCCAGCAATAGTGGAAGAGTGCCCAAGCCTGTGAGCTTGTATTTGTATTGAGAGTGAGCAAGTGAGCTCAAGTATCGAGATATGAGGATATGTTTGTGTGTGTAGATGTGTGTTATTCAATATGGGTGTAACGCCACTATTTGCAGTTGGTTCTATTTGTATGTGTATCTGTGTCTGTTTAATGCTCCAAATATATACATTTCTGTATCTGTATTCAGATTTTAAAACCAAAATGGGCGTGGTCTAAACCTGAAGGTTTTTTTGTTGTTGTTGTTTTTAATGAAATATGTACACTACGACTGTTACCATGGAGAAATGACAGCATCATCAGCACCATGTCAATTCTAGCTCTGACAATTCAAGCTAAGCTAAGTCTCAGCTAGAGATGTGAGTGGGAATTTTTTCTTAATCTCATTTGCACAGTTATTATTTTTGTTTATACTTTTCCATGATATTTTCTAACAATTCTGGTTGGTTCTATTTAAAAAAATGTAAAAAAGCAGTCCCCTAATTTAAACCACCACAGCCCTGACCAGGCAGTTACTAAGGATGAATGAACGAATGCAGTAAATGCATTGAGCATATTCGTGTTAATGAGCTTCATACTGACCACTTGCGTGCAAATGAAAGTAAAAACCGCCCACTCACACAACTAATTTGTTTCATCCTAATTTTTGCCTCAACCACATAAGCCGTGAATCTTGGGCCTCATTTACCAATTTGGATATGAGCTAATTTATTTATAAATCATTCATAGGAGCATTTAAACAAGAAATGTGGTATTCATAAAAATTAAGTTAGTTTGAAAAAATATTTGTTTCCTATATGAATTTTTCCGGTATGAACTTTTTGTCAGAGGAAGAAAGCTGGCTTATAAATGGGTTCTATTTGCCACGGCATCTTCGTTTAATGCTGTGCAACACTTCAGAGCCAGCTTTACTTCGACTGACAATATGATCTTGTGCCATTTCTGTGTACGTCCAAGTTTTGTCAGTGCTTGAATTTTTTTGCTACTGGCATGTTTCAAAGAGGGATAAGTGACCAATCTGGTATAATTCAACCTACAATGTGCTGTATACTTCCTAGTGTTCTGCGTGCCATCATTGGGCTTCTTCCCAAATACATCAGGTTTCTTTATGACACATTCCCTCCTGCTTTTCTAAGACAGCACCGGGGAGGGTGCATTGGTACATGAGAGGCTGAAGAGTGGGTCTGCTTGTTGAAGACTTCTGACCAACAGTCACCAAGATGCTTAAAACAATTAAACACTGGTGTCCATTATCAGCTGGTATGGGTACAGTAAAGATAGATGTTTTTAAAGTAGATGTTTTTTCCCCTCCATTTTCCTATCAAACCATTTTCCTTTAGCTCACAAAATTCACACTGTTCCTGTAATTTGTCTCCAAATTTCAGTCTTTTCAGGTGCTGTTACACTGCTAAATAATATTTTTTAAATTTGCATAGATGTGAGTCAAGATAACTTTCATTCAAAATAACTTCTATTTCTGCCTCTGAGAAATTCCTTTTCTCCCTCTCATTTTTCATTTCAGTTCTCTGCGAGTTTTTCCTTTTATGAAGTTTTGTGGTTGTCACTAAATACAGATCAGCTGTGTTGTACGCGCTTTGCACTTTGCAGGTGATTGGTATTCAGCAACACACACACATGAGTACAAAGAAAATCAAAGTTAAGGAAACTTTTGTAAATCTATTGGGAATTTGTATTTCAGTGTGGCCAATGAAAAAAAAAACATTTACACAAACATGTTCTAACAGATTGATAAATGAAGCTGACTATCTGTTCAGTTTGAATAATGGGTTTGTATTCATTTATGTCCCTTTTGTCCAGACAGCAGTCTTTTTGGTCACATTGTTCTTCGTCTAATTACGTACTCTGATGGACAACCAGAGTATTCTTACCTTACTGAAAAACAAAACAGAAAGTTTCATTAAATAGTCAAATATGCAAATTTTTTCAGTCATTCGCTCTAGCAAATGTGAACTGTGGAAGTTTTTAAACACAAATACAGTCTGATGAAAGGATTTCGCTTGTGGCAGTTTCCAAGTTTTCCTCTGTTACAACCGGCAGCCTGTGCATTTTGCAATGCGGCTTATCCCATAAAACCTACCTAATGAAGCTACAGCAACTTTCACTAAATCACCAACCGGGCACCTTGAAACTTCAGAGTTTGTCATTTTGACGATCACAGCAATCGCTGTCTTATTTTTCTGCTTACCACTGTGGATGCTTACATACATCTTTTTCTCTCCAATCCTCCCACTCCTGCTGCATGAATATACAGGAGATAAACCTGCCATGGTTCTGAGGCAAGATGTGATGAATACAAACGCTTAACATTTGGTACATGGTTGCAAGTAGATTGCTTTTTTTTTTTCTTTTGAACAGAAGGAGGGTTTTGAACTCTTATCTGAGCAAAGATCGTGTCTGATGTTTGTCTCTAGTTTCTGTGACGAGGTAACGATTATATGTCAAACATGGCAATTATGTAAAGAGATTAAATGGAACAAAACGATCTAATAATCTTAAACTATGTGATGCTGCATGTTTTTTTTTTCAGAATTAGTGTGTTAAGAGCTTGCAAGTTTCTAGGTTATGTGCTTAGTAAAATATAACCAGATATTTGAAGGAATTGAAATCAAATTGAAGTTTCAAATACATGTACATGAATAAAGTGGCCTAATTGGTCATGAATGTCCCAGTTTTCAAGTGTTAGCACAAAGTATTTTTATTAGCATAACTCAACGGATAGCTAATACTGTAACTCATGGAGCACTGAGAACCATGTGTGACATTTTCCTTATAAACATAGACACTGGTAGGTCTGCTTTGAGATTTTCCCAAACACACCACCTTACGGAAATTTACAGAAGTATTACGCTCATTATAGTGACGCAACAGACGGTTAGCAGCCTTCGTTTGGAGACTGTATAATGCTGCCAGGCTGTTCTGCCATGTTGCACTTTCAGGTGAAGCGAATCAACACGGTGTTCAAATGTCATCTGTTATGGGTCGGTGCATTCAGAGCAGTAACGCTCCAATTAGCCACGCATGCTGCTCTCGCTGCTAGTTCAGCTCATCTTCCTCGTGTACTCCACAGCCAAGGCTGACTGAAGTAATGAGGGCTTTTAGGCCAAGATAGTCTCTCACTCTACAATGCAGAACTTGTACTATTAGTATGCAGCCTCTTCCAGAGGTCAGACAAACAAGCACACCATTAGCATAGCGCCACCGATTAGCATGCGCCAACCTCAACTGTGTCGCTAGCTTGTTAATGTATGTTTTTAAAGCATCATCGATTTGTTCTGCCATTTCCTTTGTGGGAACCCTTATCAGCATATTAAGGGTTGCTCAGGTACTTCTGTACACAGCTCAAATGAAGTTACAGGATCCATTAGAGGTATCAAGTCAACCTAACTGTAGTTTTCGATGCCTTCTGAAGAACTACTGCATTCAGTTTCCTATTTACACCAGCAACAAAATGGTTGACACAACTGTAAATGCTAATATAAACAATTCAATCTATAATATTTAAAATATATGAATTTGTTTAGCCAACTCTACCATCTTGATATGGCAGCTAATACAACTTAAGTTATTTTTCTATGCTAGCCAGTTAGCATGATAAGTAATTAAGTAAACAAGCTGGATAAATAGCAAGATGTTGTGATTCTG
Organism: Pangasius sanitwongsei; assembly: GCA_037576675.1. Classification (NCBI taxonomy): domain Eukaryota; kingdom Metazoa; phylum Chordata; class Actinopteri; order Siluriformes; family Pangasiidae; genus Pangasius; species Pangasius sanitwongsei. The sequence continues at coordinate 6,079,757 of CM075014.1, read as the reverse complement.
TGTGCAGTGTAAAAAAGCCAGGCAAATAGTTTAAACTGCATACTTGCTATACCCATCTCCACTTGACCTGCAAGTGGCCATTATTGTAATACAGTTGATTAGCATTGAGATTTGAATGTCAATCCTGTATTTAAAATTAGATTATTAAAATTATTTACCAAATGATTTTAATAGATTTTTTTAGACAACAGAACAGCAAACGAGTAACTGGTTGTAATTAGTTCTGTGAAGGAAACCAGTGCTTTGAGTTAAGTCAGCTTCATTGTGAAATGAGAGGAAGGATGAGGAAGGTGTTTGAGTAGAATACTAACATGGACAGGGCTGATGCAATATTTAACAAGGTTACTGAGGTGGAAAAACCTTTATGTGGCTCACATGAGTGTGACACAGATTGGGTTTAGAGGTCATAGATACACTTCCCACCAGGCAGATAACCTAATTTTTTTATTGCGGTTTGATACTTTAGCAGATTTGGAGAGAGTTGGACTGGGTCTGTTGAAAATTCTAGTCAGGTTAGAAGCAGTGTTCCTACTTCACTAATACTGTAAACCAGTTTTCTAATGTATTATGCGATGCTTTACGTTAATTTTGTGTACCGGTCCCACTGTAATAATAATAATAATAATAATAATAATAATAATAATGATATGGTTCATTATTATGCTCTTTTCTCAACCCGAGGTTGCTTTACAAGTTTGGAAAAGAAACAAAATAATGCAAACAATCAAACAGAGACTGTTTAACAGTCATTCAAAAGTTGCCGTGATCTAATTTCAATGGCACTCACAGTCCAACTGAAGGTCTACACTGGTACAGCCCACACAGTCTGCTACAGCACTAGTGGACACCGCCGCTCTGAATGCAGCGCCATGAACATAAAGCGAGCCCACACATCACCGAACAGAGAGCTGAGCAGCCCTGAGACCTCTCAGCATGATGGCACCAAACTCTGCCATCAACACAAATAACAAGCACAGCGAATGTGATCAGACCCTGCACTCTATCCACGCCAAGCAGCCAGACACACATCACACATCGAAGATTAAGGCCACTGGAAATCCGCCGCTCGAGCTTGGGTCTGGAGCTCCTCCACAACTAGCAACCAGCAGACAAGTATGACAAACGACCGAAAGTATTAAACCAATAAAACAGAAGACAGATGCAAAATAAACTTGACACATGAAAAATTGAAAAAGGAAAGAAAAAAACACATACAGCATACTCTCAAACAAAAGCACAAAACATTGTGTATGTATGCATCAAATGTCTTATTTCTCCTTAACCCAATGGTGCATAATATCTAGAGAATGTCCAGGCATTGGAGTAACTTGAGGACTGTGGAACCATCTTGAGATGATGCATGCTTTTGCAACTGGTAGTCTCCATTTGAATACTGCATGCTAGCAAAACATTCCCTATATACCAAACTAATATTAGACAAAACACCTTAGGAATTTGAATGAGCTAGAATGATTTCACTGAGTTTCATGCAGTAAGTGAGTTCATAAGCAGATACTGATGGTTGGATTAATGATGCCCATAAAGGCTTATTCCTTGATATATACACTATATGGCTAATGGTTTGTGGAAATCTGACCATCACAACCATATGTGGTTCTTCTCCAAAGTGTTGCTACAAAGTTAGAAGCACACAATTTTATAGGATGCCTTTGTATGCTGTAGCATTTAAATTTCCCTTCACTGAAACCAAGAGGCCTAAACCTGTTCCAGCATGACAATGCCCCTGTGCACAAAGCGAGCTCCATGAAGACATGGTTTGACAAGGTTGGAATGGAAGAAATCGAGTGGCCTGCACAGAGCCCTGACCTCAACCCCACTGAACACTTTTGGGATGAACTGGAACGCCAACTGCGCCCCAGATCTCCTCACCAACATCAACGCCTGATGTCACTAATGCTCTTGTGACTGAATGAGCACAAATCCCCATAGCCACGCTCCAAAATCTAGTGGAAAGCCTTCCCAGAAGAGTGGAGGTTATTATAATAGCGTAGGGGGACTAAATCTGGAATGGGATATTCAAAAAGCACATATGGGTGTTATGATCAGACGTCCACAAACTTTTGGTCATGTAGCGTACCTGGCTTTTGTGTCTGGCTTAAATGACAGTGAGGCTGCGCATCAGGAACTTCAGGAGGAGGATGCAGTACTTAGTCTGTCCCAAACAGCAATTTGGTGCTGATTGTTGGTGACTCTGTTGTGAGGAATGTTAGTGTTAGTGCTACTGATGTTCATTATTTTTGTGGTGCTGTTAAAGATGAAAGTGGTTAATTGTTTTCTTGTTCAAGAAAACATGTATTTAGAGAGCCTGGCATTTTAAGGGAACACTTTAGAACATTAGGAAAGAGGTTCTATTCATATGCTCATAGTGTTGTTGGGCACTATGTCCGTTGATCTCACCCCGGAGCTTGAGGGCTTTTTTTGTAAGACCAAAAACTACAGTTCAAAACTTTGGTGCAATCCTAGATGTTGGTTTATCATTTGATTCACATGTAACTAGCACCTCTAAAACTGCTTATCATCATCTAAAACATAGCCAAAATTAGAAATATGCTAACACTGCATTAACAAATGTGTACATGGTTTCCTTACATCTAGATTGGACTAACGTGATGCTGGCTGGTTACCCTGCTTCTTTTAAGGAATCTTGATCTAGTTCAGAACACAGCAGCCCATGACAAGAAAAGAAAGCACATCAGAGCACATTATCACATTCTTATTCAAGCTACACTGGCTGCCTATTAAGTTCTGCTCATGAAGCTCTGAGCAGTTTGGCTCTGGTGTATCTCTCTGATCTCCTGAAGCAGTATAGCCCATCACTAGCACTTCTCACAGCTGCGGCACGTTTACTGCTAATCTAGATTGAAAATATTCTTTCTTAGTCTTGGGACACTACATCTGTAGTGACCACTTGTGATTGCATCTATCATTAATAGAAGGGTTGCTAAATCTGCCAAAAGTAACGAGATGTTACTTTAAAACCAGCTCCAAAATACCAAACAGAAACTTAAATGAAGCATTGTGTATAGTTATCCATCAAAAGACATTTTCTAATTAACACTCAGGTCAGTAAAACTTTACTCACTGTAAGGTGAGTCACTCAGGCCTGGGGTGCAGTCAGCATTCCAGTTCGTCCCAGAAGTATTTAGTGGGGTTGAGGTCAGGGTTCTGTGCAGGACACTCGAGTTCTGCCACTCCATCCTTGTTAAACCATGTCTTCGTGGACGCTTTGTGCACAGGGGCATTGTCATGATGGAGCAGGTTTGTTTGAGCCTCTTAGTTCCAGGGAAATTGTATATGCAATTGTCTGCTTCCAACACTGTGGCAATAGTTTGGGGAAAGCCCACATCTGCGTATGATGGTTAGTTGTCCACACACTTTTGGCCATATAGTGTTTGTTGCCAGACTCTAAGATACCATTTTCTGCTTTTGTTGTTTCAAGCCTAAGCAGAATACTGGCAGGTCCATACTGTAGGGTACATACCCACTGGGCAGTCACAAGTGCCAGCGACATCTAAAAGACCTCTATTAAGTTTGTCTATGGAACGTTGCTGGTGGAGCCTGAATGAAAGTTTTTAGGACGTCAACTTCAGAACGTCAGTCCAACATTCAGATACAGTATGTACATTCAGTGGTTGTCCTTATTTGGTTTTTCGTGTCTTGACTTTTCTTGTATATATTATTTCTTAACATTTATACTTAAATATAACAAGCCTTGCATACCTCATGTAATAATCAATTCATTAAGCCTAGTCATAAATTGTTTTCTATGAATTATTGTGAATTACTACACCTATCCTGTACTGTTTAAAGGGTTTCCCTTTCAAGTCTGGCTCCTGGTTTCTTCCTCATGGCATCTGAGTTTCTCCTTGCCTCTGTCCTGTTTTGCTCTCTAGGGGCCTTCTGTAAAGGTTCTTTGTGACAATGTCTGTTTTTAAAAGTGCTGTACAAATACGTACATTTGAATTGAAATTTAAACTGAATTTTTACTTGCGAGCAAAATCAACTATTAAACCAGCTCTTCATATCTATCACAAAGCTATGGACTATGAAATATGACAGGACAGCATTATCCATTTCAGCTGTTTAGTGAAGCATACAATGTGCATGTCACATTCAGTGTCCGTTCAGACCTCCATCTCTTCTTCCTGGTGCATGTTTCAAATGCTCTATAGCCAGACGCTGGATGGTGTTCTTATCCACCTGCTTCTCCCATCTTATGTAAAGTTGTAATTATGTAGAAATCAATGGATGTGGAAGCATTTTTTTCTGTCTTGCTTTACATACAATGGTTAACGCTGCAGCCCTATCTGCAGCCCTATCACTTTCATTTGGCTCCTCTACTAGGCAGCTAACTCTCATACAAATGATTATCCCTAAAAAAGACAATACTTAAAACTGTTATCATTGAAAAACACAATTTAAGAAATGAATAATTTTATCCTTGTGAATCTGTCTATTATCAATACACACAATTTTAGACTGAATCTCCAGACTGCACAAAATGACAGTTGTTTGAAATCTCTCCTTCACACTCAGGCTAGCTTTAGGCAGACGCAGGTGGCTTACTAGTTAAAAAGACTCGCATAATACTTCTCGTACTAAAAATTTTAATAATTAAACACCACAACTAATGCTAAAAAAATCATCAAAATGCAGTAAAAAAACCACCAGTGCTTACCTTGCCTGCTGTTTCCCAAATGTAGCTGAAGCAACTGAAGGTTGTTCTTGACAGGCTCCACTTTTGGCACCTGAATACATAATTGGATTAAAAAAAAAATTTTGCTCAATGCATGATACCTCAGACTAACCAAAGGAAAAAACAATGGAACAGTGCTTGAAGCCAAGGCTTGAGTAAAAAAAAAAAGCAATTAAAATCAGCATAGGCTATTTTAAACTAGTAATACTAGTAAAACTAATCAAAATACAGAACATTTTATAAAGATATAAAGTTTCACCAATAAACAGAGATTATTTTTTTGTCAGATGTATAAGCAGTTTTTTAAAAAATAGTGCATTTAGTTGGTTGGTCACTGTAAGGTCTAATTTAGATGTTTGAAGTAGATCCTGCTTATATCCATATCAGTTAGTAAGAATAAGTAACATATTTGAAAAACAATAATTAATTACCTGAATACTTATATTTATCAACCATAAGAATTCTACATAATATCTGAAAGAATGCTGGACTAAACCCAGTCAAAGTTGGACATCGAACAGGGAGCCTACATGGATATACCTGGTTTGAATACAAATGTGACATCCTCTGTACGTTGGATGCTCAGTAGATAGGGCCAAATGCGTGGAACACTGAAAATCAGCACCACAAACTCTAGAAGAGTCTAAAACTCTAAAACTGACAGAACCGTCAAACACTGTTAGCATCCTTACTTGGTGCTGTTATCACTGTGCGTAGAGGTGTGACCAAGTTTTAAGGGGGAAAAATGACATTTTTTGAGCTTAGGTTTAAATTTTCACACTAGTTAAAGCAAATTCTTCTGCAAATACATGTGCAATCATCAGAGCTTACACCACCAGCATGAGGCAGGATGAATCCAAGGATTTATGCTGTTACCACCAAACTCTGATCCTGCTATCTCACAGCCTGTCAAGATGTCACAGCAAAAATCAATATTCCAATTACCATATTATTCCAACACATGACCTTATCTTCCTGTCCTTATCTACCATTGTGTTATATTGCTGCAACCTATTCACTTGAAAGTTCAGCGTATGTTCAGAAATGCTCCTCTAAACACCATTGCTGTGGAGTGTTTGTGAGCATGTGACCTTTCTGTTAGCTTAAATAGATCGGGTCATTCTCTAACCTTTCTCATTCACATGGCGCATCTACAAAACTGTCATCTGATGGATTTCTTTTTTTTCGCTGGATATTCTAAGTGTGCGAAAATCCGGCAGTCAGGGTGGATTATATTGCTGATTAAAAAATCTTTCATGGCAACAGCTAAACCTGTTGACCATGACTGCTTTCTTTATATCAGCTCAATGCCAGTCAGAGCCCGGGTTGGAGTTCAGCAACGACTTTTCTGTTTTAATGCACATATTCAACCTGGGAAACCAGGGAAATCACTCAACTGTGCTGTAACTCCATCCATCCATGACTGAATTTGGGCATCTTTTTCTTTATATATTAGCTGTGTCTGAAATAGAAGGAAGCTGCCTCGAGGTCATACTGTCTCATGAGTCAATGTCTTAAAAGGCAGTGCTTTGATAGCTAGAAATATACCTGCCAGTGAACAGTTTGAGACAAGCTTCACGAGAAGCAACACGTCACGACATTGCCAGTATATTCAGAGCTGACTGATCCCTGGTGCTCTTTCTTTTCAGAAATAAAATCCTAGATCAAAATAATTACACATAACATAGCTGCTCAGTACATTTAAGCAGGCTACACAATTAAGCAGACTAACATACTCTAATATTTGTTAGCCCCTCAATGTTCAATGGGCTAGATGGACACATTCAAAGCTTGTCTAAAAGCAATCAATAGTAGGATGGCATAGAATCATTGTACAAATATAGTAGTGGCAATGGTGAAACATAAATGAAGCATGCTAATGGACATTAGAGAAATATATATTTATAAAAATATATAATATATATTGTATACTACGTGTATTATACATATGTATATATATATATGTATAATAAATATCTATTACATATACAGTACTTATTACCTCAAGCTCACATCAAAGAATGTTTCTGCTTTCTGTCTGAGCTCATGTCATGATGTTCGATGACCAAGCGAACCTAGATGTTCTTCTTCTTTCAGCTGCTCCCATTAGAGGTTGCCACAGTGGATCACTGGTCCACATATATTTGATTTGGCACAGTTTTTACACAGGATGCCCTTCCTGACGCACCCCTCCCCAATTTTATGTGGGCTTGGGACCGGTACTGGGAGTGCACTGACGTGTGGGTTGGTTCCCTGGCTAAGAAACAATCCCGGGCTCCAGCAGTGAGAGCGCTGTGCCCTAACCACTAGTCCTCCAGGGACCCGACCAAGAGGACCTAGTAATTCTATCTTGTTCACAAAAACTGTCTAGATGGAAGTGTCTTAGCAGACAGTGGTGTATACAAACAAACAAAACAAAGAAGCAATCAGACATAACTGAACGTCTTCCTGCCTCTGACAGAGGCCAAGTTGGAAGCATTTGTTTTGTCTGGCATTTACTCATTTGGGTGATTTGCTGTTTAAAAAATTGCCTGTTTGTGTTAACAAGTTAGGTAGACCTAACTAAGCGAACTACTGATGTAGTGATTAAGGTTATAGAAAGGTCATGTGAACAAAAGAGACTGCGACCCTGACCTGAATAAAGTGGTTACTGTAGTTGAACGAATCAATGAATCAGTGAATCAGTGGTTGAGTGTGTGTGTGTGTGTGTCATTTTGTAATTTATTAGAATTTAACTTATTTACCAGATTAACTGTTTTAACAAGTGTTAAATTTTTGGTAGATAAAGCCTTGATACATTATTAATAGAGTAAACCCAGAGTAAAGTTGTTTTCTGCTCATTAATTGCAATACAACTTTTTATTCTGGTGTTACCATGAGATCACAAGAGCTCTGAGCTAAGCACATCCCCACCCCCAACCTGTATTTTTAAAACGCAAGCATACACCATATTCAACACCATATTGTTTAGCTGTAATTGCGGTCTAGATAATGGCGTTTCGACTGCCATAGAATCCTTTTATTTATGTACATAATGTTTTATGGCATGTACTATGATATCCTTTGCTGTGCACTGTTGTTTATTTCTTCACGTTGATCGGAATGAGGATTGTTTGTCTTCGATGACTTTGATGAGCTGACGCCCCTACAAGAGCCTAAAGAGAACAAAAGCGAATCAGGGGTATAGTACCGATTAATCATCTTAATGGCTTCTCCTACTTTAATCCATGTATTGCTAAATCACAGATGATTTCCTGTGCACTCTTTTTCATTGGTAGGACAAGGGCTGCTTATAAAATATTCATAAGGATTTATAGGCTGCTCTACAGCTTGATTAGTAAACATCTAAAAGACTGCTATGTATGCAAATGAGCTGAACACTTGAGTGCAAGAATTTGACTCTTCAAGCTTTAAAATGGAGGTATTTATTTGCTCTGAGTGCTTTTGGTACTTTTTTTTTTTACTCACAGACCATTTCATCTTCCATTTTCACAAACCTAATTTTCTCTTATATCTCTCCCGGACGATTTTCTAATTGATTGCACCGCCCCCCCCAGATCCGATAATCTAACACCTTCCTTTAGTCGAAAGGTGTCAAAATTGCTTTGTTGAAGTGATAAATTGCTGGGAATGGTGATTTGTAAAGCAGCAGCTGGAGTTAGCATTCTCACTGACTCAACAGCCAATCTATAATACACAACACCCTTGGAATTAATACATTCTGGTGGAGCAGAAATTGTTTTTGAATGGCAGAGGACATTTCACTCAATGACCACCTCTACCCCACCAAGTTAACCAGAATGCAGCTTGCCCTTTTGCTCTTGTTTGGAAAGGACAAGCGCAGTGTGGCACCTGGTTGCCAGCTCACTGATTGCAAACGGTTTAAAAAGGTCAGCGCGTAATCTGCCGCCAGAACCTTTAGCACAGCCGAAAAGGGCCTTTTTTTATTTAAAAGGGGTCAGCACGGATTGCTATGGAGCGACCCTGGATTGCTTTTGAGGCATGCTAAGTTCTCACGGCGGGTGGCTCTCGAGCTGATGTGCACTACAGAAGAGAGAGCGAGGCTGTTGACTTCACTTGCTCATGGAGCTGGAACACTGGTGTGTAGTTGAGAGAATGAGATGGTGGGAAATTGGCTAGAGAGCCTAAAAGAGTGACTAGTTAGCTAGTTGAGTGCATTAATACAGACATAATTGAGTATATAAATTACTACATAGGGGATGACTTGGCTGTAGTCATTATTCAATAATGAGTCGCCTACTGAGCCTCCATGTCTGCCAGGCAACTATGAAAAAAAAAAATGAACAACCCTGATGCTTAGTCTTCTTGTCCTGGGTACCCAGCCTACTCAGTTGTTCATCCCTAAGTATGAGGACAAATTATGAGCCATCATTGTACAAAGCTAGACAGAATAACCTTGGAATTTAGATGTGATAAACACAATCATAAGTAGCAGCAAGAAGAATCCAGAGCAATTCAGGAGTAATTCCATCATGGTACTCAATGTTTCTGCACAATGGATGAAGGACTTTTGTCAAAAATGTCTTGTTCTTCTGAGGATTAAAGAAACAGGATAATATGAATTGTTACTGCGAGGCAGAATTGACAGTTTTTGTCAACTGATTGTAGCCTGACACTGGTAACTTTCAGTCATGATTATCATCAGTGGCATGTTTAGAGTGAACTATTCCTTTCATATCCTTGAGCTGTTGGATCAGAGGCCACCACCACACACTAAAGATTTGAAAACAGGCACTTCAGTTTCTATTTAAATCATTTAAAGTGCATTTTCCAGTGTGCATGCAGCGTGTGTCTGGCAGAGTCAGACAGATCCATTCGTTAAAAAAAAATGAAGTTATCACATATTCATGCCAAATTGCTATCAGCCAGCTACTCTGGTTTGCATTAGATAACTTATGTTCCTATTTTGTGCTTGAATGCCGGCGAGTTGTTTCTTTTATTACATGCCAAGAAAACAAAGCCTGGGGTTTCTGAACAGTTGCAATTGAACGAGTTTCAACAGAATAGTATGAATATGGACAAAGACTAAATTCCCTGCTGGTATGCAGAATGTATTTGCCTTAGGACTGCGATCTGCAAAAAAAAAGGACAAAAGTCAGGATATTTTCGTGGTGGTCTTCTGTAAATATAGCACCAGGATTTCTAACAATGTTGACTATCATTTATAATTATGTATTTGATTAGTTTTGTCTTAAAAGAAAAATAATTCAAACTACTTGGAGTTCTCTGCTTGATGTGATCTTGCTATCATCTCTTAGTTACAGTTCAGGAAAAAGAAAATGGGTTAAGCTTTCCTTTGTTCTGAACATATTAAACAAATATCAAAAAAAGCTCAAAATATGAGATTAAAATCTTTTGTCTATAGCAGTGTTTTTCCTTATCTCGGAGTAATTGTTGTGGCAGCCTGAGAAAACTTTTCACACAGTCAAGTTTTGACATTTTCTAACATACCCTTACTGAACCCTTTATTAGAAACACTATACTAATACTGGCTAGGGCCTCCCTTTGCTCTCCAAACAGCCTCAGTTCCTCATGGCATGGATTCCACAAGATGTTGGAAATATTTCTTTGAGATTCTGGTCTATGTTGACATGATTGTATCACGCAATTCCTGCAGATTTTTCTGGTGCACTTTCATGCTGTGAATCTCTTGTTCTACCACATCCCAAAGGTGTTCTAATGGATTCATATCTGGTGACTGGGAAGGTCACTGAAGAACACTGGACCCTTTTCATGTTCATGAAACCAGTTTGAGATGACTTTCTGTGGCCTTTCTGTCAGCTTGAACCAGTCTGGCCATTCTCCATTGACTTCTCTCATCAACAAGGCATTTCTGTCCGTAGAACTGCCGCTCACTGGATGTTTTTTCTTTATTGCACTATTCTGTGTAAACTCTAGTGACTGTTGTGCATGAAAATCCCAGGAGATCAGCAGTTATAGAAATACTCAGACCAGCCCATCTGCCACCAACAATCATGATGCCACAGTCAAAATCACTGAGATAACATTTTTTCCCCATTCTGATGTTTGATGTGAACGTTAACCGAAGCTGCTGGCCCATATCTGCATGATTTTGTGCATTGCACTGCTGCCACACAATTAGCTGATTAGACAATTGCATGAGTAGTAGGTGTATAGGTGTTCATAATAAAATGCTCTGTGAGTGTATATAGTTTTGAAAACTACAAGCTTGAAGTCGATTTGAACTCCTAAATGGAATTTGGTGCCTTATTTGCACATATTGCAGATTTTATTCCAGTTCCACTGACAAATACCTGTCTACCTCTATGTTTACATGACATGATATACTTAGGGAAAATGTCAGGTTTTCAAATCTTAGGAAATTAGTTATCAACATCATCCACATCATTCTCAGTCTCATCACTTAAAAGTCACTCACGGCATTTAAACAAGAGCCTCACTGTCATCTCTTCACTCCACTCCACTGATCTCTGTTCATGCTAACATTGGTGTGGAAATAATCACCAAGTTAATCATTCTAAATTTCTTGTCATAAATGTCTTTCATTAGGTCGTTTAATCGTTTTAAAACTTTGTCCTCTGTACAGAGTGTGTAAGCTCTCTTCTCTGTTTTGATGATGTGGTGGCGCACGAGAATTGTGGACGTTTTACAAACAGAATTGATTAGGCTTATGTCTATTTTGCTATCAAAAATGATCAAATTGTGAGAAAAGCACACTTAGCTAGCAAGGTTTTAGACATCTTATAAAAATAAATAAATAAAAATAAAAGCTCTATTTAGGTCAATTATCAGAATTCAGCCTTAGTGACTTCTGTCCGGTTTTCCCAGACTACCACGCATTTACCATTGCACACAGGGAGGTCCACTACTAGTCTGGAAAACAGCATCCTATTCTATCTTGTTTGAGTCAAAATGGCCCGTTTGAATGTTTACTAAATGTTTTGTCTTGAGAGTATTTCCTCTACCACTTATTTACACTCCCACCTGTGCACTCAAACCTGCCATTAGGTAGATATACGTAGCATAATTTCACATAAAATCCAAACAGATGGCCTGGATGAAAAGTACATCAATTTCTGTGTAGTGAACAGGATATGAGAGTTAAGCATGTTATGGTGGAGTGCAGAGAATCAGCGATGGAACTCATGGGGACGCCGGCCTCAGGGGACCTCATTAGACACTTAAATGTGTGTAGGTGTGTGCGTGTGTGTGTGTGTGTGTGTGTGGTGGAGTTGAGTGGTCATTAGAGCTCTGTCAGCACACCAAGAGCAAGCGAGGAATGCACTCTCTTATCTGGGCCAACACAGCACACCGCGGGCAGGGCAGGCAGGCCAAGAGGAGCTTGGTGAAGAGACAGATGGAGAGCGTGTGTGTGCGTGTGTGTGGTCAGGGAGTGCTTAAAAAGGGATTATAAGAGGTGAAGAAGCTACTGAGAGCCTCTGTCATCTGCTGGCCTGGAATAACAACAGCTCAAGTGTATCACCTTCACCAGTACCTGGAACAGAACAAATGGCCCTGTAGGTTTGTTCAGTATCAGCATTAACAAGCAAGATGGAGTTTTGGAGAGGGAAAAAAATCTTCAGGCAGTATTCTAGCCCAGAAGATTTAGTTTGGTTTGAACATAACATGGCTTGAATTTAATATTTGCCCATTGTCTTTAATATTTAAGATTTACAAAAGAGGAAGAAGTAGATTTTCAGTTTCAGAGCACTGGAAAAAAAAATGAAATCCATGTCATGGGTGCAAACTGGTAGATTGTGTAACAGACGTAGTAAGAACTTGTAGCACAGATGAAATGTTATAAATGTGTGATGGTCTGGGGAAACATGTTGGACTTTGCAATGGCTGAACAATGAAAAAAAAAAATCAGATTTTGATCAAACTTTCTACCTGTAACAAACTTGAACAATCAAATTTAAGAAAATGTCTTTATTTTAAGGCTTAATTTCTCCTATTTTCCAGCAAAGATCATAGTTGGTACATAAGCAGTCAGTTTAACAAACACTGCTGCAAAAATGTCTGTAGGCTGTGAATAAAGGCAGGTATAAAGATTGACAGTTTTCAAGGTTATATTTATTATTTTTAGATTCTATTTTCTCTATCTATGAATGCAAATTAAGTCCATTTATACCACAGCCCTATTCAATTCTCAAATCAGGAGGCGTGGAATAATTTTCTATAACGACAGCTCTTCTGGCCGTAGCATAAATGATAGGTTTATATTACCGTGTTTGTTCTAGTATGTTATTGTTTCTATAGCAACAGCTTATTCACAGGGACTGGTAGGGTGAACAATCCACAAAATCTAAGGCTAAAAAACAGATTTCTGTTTCTATTTAACAATGAAAAATGTGCAGTTTGTTGACATACTGAAACTTTCTGTAAAAAAAAAATGTTTATTTAATATTTATAGAACGAGTCTCGAGTGTCGGTGATTTGTAAAGGTCAGTTAAAAAAAAAACATTGATCTTTTGTTTAAGCCATTCCTTTGTTGATTTGGATGTATGCTTTGGGTCACTGTCATGCTCCAGCTTACTAGCAGACACGTGACAGATTTGCACTAAAATCGACTGGTGTTTGTAGCTATTTATGATTACCTCTACCTTGATAAAAGCCCCAGTTCTGGCTGAAGAAAAGCAGCCATAGAGCATGATGCTGCCACCACCATGCTTCACCGTGGGTATGGTGTTCTCTTGGTGATGTGCTTTATTTTTGCACGAAACATACCTTTTGGAATTATGGAATTATTATACGTTTTGGAATTGGTCTCATCAGACCATAACACACTTTGCAACATGGTTTGGGGTGCTTTAGTTGAGCTTGGATGTTTTTTGTGAGAAAGGGCTTCTGTCTAGCCGCCCTACCCCATAGCCACATGCAGAGAGTAATCAGTACTTGTCACATATTCCTGCAGCTCCTATAATGTGCTGTAGGTCTCTTGGCAGCCTCCCGGGTAAGTTTTTGTCTTGTCCTTTTATAAATTTTGGAAGGATGTCCTGTTCTTGGTGATACCACTGTGGTGCTCCATTTTTCTATTTGCTGATGATGGCCTGTACAGTGTACCATGATACATCTAATGTTTAGGAAATTCTTTTAAACCCCTCTCCTGATCGATACCTTTCAACTGTACACGCTTTGTGAGCTCTTTGCGGACCATGGATTCAGCAACCAAATGAAACCAAGAAGATGTCAAGAAAATCTTACAGAAATAGCTGGTCTTTATTTGGGGTTAATCAGAATAATTTCATTGATGACAGCTATATGATAATTACTTTTGAAGATTGAATGTGATTGGTTCATTCTGAACACAGCCACATCCCCAATTATAAAAGGATGTGCACACTTATTCAACCAGGTTATTGTTAATTTTTATATATTGTAATTTCACATTAAGGGTAGAAAATGTTCTGACATTATTTATCTTGGTTTCATTTTTTACATCACAAAAACCTGCCATTTTAACAGGGTATGTAGACTTTTTTATATCCACTGTACAATATACTTTATTACCTTTGTGTCTTCATTCAGATGATGTCACACTTTTCCCATAAACCATTATACATCAAATACTATTAAGACCTGTGCCTACTTAATGACATAATGATACAAACCAAGCCCATAAATTCTAGACATGACATTTTTCACTTCCACACTGCTGACTTTTTATGCCAGCTGTTTGACTCTAAAACAGCTGCATCCCTTCAATAATAAGACATTCATGCATCACATGCACAATTCACTGGCATTTTAATACCTTCGGTACAGCGAGCACTCCCAAGATTCTATTAACCATAGTAGCTGATTAATTACTCGTGTTTTTTTTTTCTCTCCGTCTAAATGTGAATCAAGGGGGCTTTTACAGCTGAAATGAATCGAGTTCGTTTCATGAAACAAAAACCCAGCCATCCATTTGCGTCCATGACTCTGGATATTCATGCGCTTGGGTGAAAGGATGTGAATGCCCTTTGGATATAGCACACACAGTCTGCATCTGCTGCTGTAATCACTACTTTCTGTTACATGATAGTGGTTTAGATTGGCATTCCTAGCATCAGCCGTGAAATACATTTAGTTGTGCAGAAAACTGAATGATAGGTTTGTGCTCTTTAGCGGCTTTCTGTGCTGGTGCTGAAGACGAGTGAGCTTCATTTTGCAGTAGGAATATTACTCTTCTATGTTCAGAGACACTCACGCTCATGGTGATCATGATGCCCTCAGATGAATTAGAGTGGCTTTTTGTGCATTGATTTTGTTTTTCTGTTCATCTTTTTTTTGAAAGTTACTTTTTGTAGAAAGATACATTTTTGTCAGAAGCAGTTCCATTGTCGTAATAAATTTCTCTCCCTGTGTGTGTGTGTGTGTGTGTGTGTGTTCGTGCAGGTTCCCACCAATCAGTGAGAAAGCTCCTGTAGGGAGGGTGGTCGGGGTCATCCTGGCTTCTGCCATAAATCAGAGCATTGTCTACTCCATCATTGAAGGGAATGAAGGGGGTGAGTGCTCACTTTTACCTGCACATTACACGTCAGATGTGTCTCTCCAGACAGAGAGCAAGTGTAACTGATCTATAATAACTCTTCAAATAGGGTTAATGCTGCTAATAAGGATTATACACTGGGAGTGGAATAGAGGGCTAGGGTAGGGGGAACATTAGCATTTTTGAATGAAATATTCCTTTATTAAGGCCTTTAATAAGAGGGTAATAGCAAAATTGGATACTGGCTGTAATACATAGACACCAGCCCATTACGAGCAGCCTGCAGGATGAGTGAAAGCTAGCAGTAATTTATCACATTAAAATGTGTAACACACCAAGCCCAGAATAAAAAGAGTGCAGATTCAGGCGAAAGCTTATGACTGCTGAGAGAGCTTCAGAGCATGGACAGTAGGCTTCGAGATGGAGTTTCTTATTGCTTATGTTGTCTTTAGGGAGAGGAAGAGAGGTAGAGAGATAGAGAGAGAGAGAGAAAAGCATATTATCAGCAATATTAAGCCTCATGCTCACAGTGTGTTCAGGTGAAATTGCCTGCTATATTGGGAATCACATTAAATTACATTGGGGGCTGGTCAGAAATGAGAGAGAATTGGTTTTGGTTCATTCTCATCAGAATCAGAGCATGCAGCTAATCAAAGTGCCAGTTGTTGCCTTAAAAAGAACAAGATAAGGTGATTCTACCCTTCAGAGTTGCTGAATCTAAGAGGTTTAGCACAGTGACATCATCTAAGAGAGGAAATAATATTTAATAAATGATGATGAGCCTTCAGACGTAGCTGGTGTTTGCATCTGAAGTCCTAATTTTACCCAGAGCATTACCAATTGATGGCCTTTAGACCAAGACTAATGGAATACAGCAAAAATTATTCGCATCCCTAATTATGAATGAAAGCTTCCCAAGGCTAGGTCGATTATGGTAACTTTTTCATAGTAATGTTCATTCATTTTATTTTTCATTTATGATCAAGTGCTTGTCAACCAAATCAGGCCCAGTATTCTGTACTTTCTCACACTTTTTTTGCAACTACTGTATATGTCAGTGTGACCAATAAAGCACAGGGAGACGGACTTGCATTTCAAATTCAATATAAAGGCTAATATCTGAAATATTTGGATAGTAAAATCAACTTTTTTGCCATGTTTGCAAGAGGTGAATCATTTTTTGGAGTTTTATCGACTCCAAAGCTTTGTCTGTGACTGTCTTTAATGCCTGGAATCAGGGAATTTACTATTTCTGGGATCGATTCCTATAAAAGAAACATGGCTTGAGTTATGTTTTGAAATCAGAAAGCATTCATCTTGTAGATTAATCATTCACTTGAGACCATGCTCAGTCATTTCCAACCCATCATGTTGTCATACAAGCTACTGACTTTTTGTCCAAAATAGCACATTGAAAATATGGTCTTAAATATGCATTGCAGTTGGATACACGAAAGCTAGGACAACTCAAGAAGATACTTAACAGTTAATAAGCATGGTTCAACCCCAGGACACATCGCTTCCACTGTTTCTCACATGAGTTCCTCATGTAAATACACAAGTTGTGTGTCATGTCTTGAGGCCAGTAATAATAATAATAATAATAACAATAATAATAATAATAATAATATACATTTTATTTTTATAGCACCTTTCACAGACCCAAGGATGCTTTATAGAGCAATCAAAAGAATAAAAACATAAAATAAAATAGTATACGCATGAGACTGATGGTTCAAACACATTCAAACACAGAATATAGTTTTCTATAACACTGATGTGTAATGTGAAGTGTTGAAATTCTTTGGAGGATTTTGTTCATCCTTTTTTCTGTTCAGTGTTACATTCTCTGCCATTTCCATCAAAAGCATTTTTAGTGTGAATAAAGCAACATTCCATAGCGTGTTCAAAGGGCTTCCAATTCAAGCGTTCTTCATAACATAGACCAACTATGCTATCTGGCCAACAGTACGTGGACACCTTACCCAAATCGCACCTATATATGATTGTTCAACAACCCATTCCAGATTTAGTCCACTCTTTGGGAAGGCTTTCCACTAGATTTTGGAGAGTAACTATGGGGAATGCAGAGCATTAGTGAGGTCAGGCTCTGAAGGTGGCCGAGGGGGTCTGGAGCACAGTCGGTGTACCAGTTCATACCAAAGGTGTTCAGTAGGGTTGAGGTCAGGCTCTGTGCAGGCCACTCAGGTTCTTCCACTCCAACCTTGACAGACCATGTCTTCATGGACCTTGCTTTGTGCACAGGTGCATTGTCATGCTGGAACAGGTTTCAGTTCCAGTTAAGGGAATACAAAGACATTCTGTACAATTGTGTGCTTCCAACTTTATGGAACAGTTTGGGGAAGACCCACATATGGGTGTGATGGCCAGGTGTCCATATACTTTTGGCCGTATAGTGTAATTGATAATGAAATTTGTAACCACCTATTTTTACTATCAGATTTTGTCAATTTTGTCAAATTTTGCTGATTAGATTGCTGATTATTAAATAAATAAATCCCTAAACTCTAATTATTATGCACTTTTGCCACAGGCAAATTCAGCCTGAACAACCAGACCGGCGTGATCAGCACAGCTAAGCCCCTGGACTTTGAGAGCAACAACAGCTACGTGCTGCGTGTGGAGGCCGACTCCATGAGAGTGATCTCATCCAATCTCCGGGCTCCTACAAAAAGTGAGTCAACCACCAGTTCTGTCTCTCCAGCACCCATTATATTATTGTAATCTCTGCACACTCACCTGGTTCTGAATTCTCATTTCACATGACATCAGTCTTCCGATAGGGGCTTTTTCCATCTATTTACACCTAATAAAAACACCTTGTTGCTTGAGTGCATATCAGAGATTAATTATACACTTCTGTCATCAATTAAGGTAATGGGGAGCTGTTTGACTTTGCCTGTCATGTAGCCGCTTTTGGAAATTTTTATTAGTTAGTTGTAGTGCTGGAAGCATTCATTTATTTATATGATTACTCTCAGTATGTTGACATGCTTGAAGCAGTCCAAGTGTTGGATTCTCAGATCAGTGTTTGCATTAGATTATGTTTCACTAGATATAAAAGCCATTTATGATGAAAAACTTTGCATGTCACAGGCATTCATGTCAACACCACACAGTGCCTCTGTTAGTGAACATTTTCTGGCAGGCATTTTGACATGTCCATAAAAAAAAAAAAAAAAAAGCTTCAGCAATTGATGAAATGCAAATGTAGATGAGGTAGCGTGAGAATGGGTTGATTAATATGGCTGGGAAAGGATTCATGTATCACCTCTTGAACTATGTGGAAGAAAAGCTCTTTTGCTCAATTAGTGGAAACAATTAAGTAAAACACAGATCAGCCTGCAGTGATGCATTAGTAGTGACCATGTGACGTGCTGTGGTCAAGTAGCCCATTGTGTGTGCCAATGGCAAAGAGAATGTTCTGGAAGCCCCCTGGCATGATGCTGTGTTCTGTCAGATGATGGATGGAGCTATCACTCTCCCTCACTGAGAAGCGACATGACTTGGCTTTCTGCTGTGAGAAATGACAGAACAGAAAGAGGGCATAATCTGCCAAGCAATATTTTGCTATGTATAGGAACTCACTTTATCAACTCAGATGAGTAGGAGTGGATCGGCTGCCATTTGCGGCATAATTTAATCAGAGATTTATTCCTTTCCTGCAATTGAGATTAAGTGATATAATAATTCTACAGTGCTTTGCATAAGTATTCACCCCCTCAAACTTTTCCACATATTGTAGTGCTTTAACTAGGAACTGAAATAGGCATAATTGGAATTATATGTCAATCAATCAAATAAAAAAATCAGTGTCGCTTGCAAAATTGTTTACAAAACATAAAATTTGTGATTACATAAGTATTCACCATCCACTGGTGTGAAATCCCTAAATTATTTCCGGTACAACCAGTTGCTATTAGAAGTCACATAATATGAGGCCACATGGTCTCAATATAAATATACCTGTTCCTGGAAGAACGCAGAGTTTAGAGTTAAGTTTAGTTAGAGAACATACCAAAACAATCAGCATCATGAAGACCAAATCAAAACAAGCCCAACGAACATCCAGCCATTCTCTGTACTGCTTATTCTTACACAGGGTCACAGGGAGCCTGGAGCACAAGGTGGGGGATACCCTGGACAGGGTGCCAACCCATTGTAGGGCACAAATCACACACTAAAGACTACTTAGAGATCCCAATCAGCTTACAACACAAGTCTTTGGACTAGGGGAGGTAAACCCCTGAACCACAGGGAGAACATGCAAACTCCATGCACTCAGGGTGGAGGCAGGAATCAAACCTCCAACCCTGGAGGTATGAGGAAAACATGCTAACCACTAAGCCACTGTGCTCCCCTCTCAAGGAACATCCCCATTGAAAAGTTGAACATTCCGCAAAACACGATTAAATCTAGAATATGGCAAAACCGACTCGACTTAGAGGAGGCTGTCCACCAAAAGTCAGTGAGGGGGTAAGGGGGGATTAGTCAGAGAAGCAAGTCAAGAGGCCAAGACACTGAATTGTAAACTATGTAAGATTTGTTTAATTTGTCTTTTTTTGCACACAGGTAACACAGCCAAGGTGTTCATCGAGGTGCAAGATGAAAATGACCATTCACCTGTTTTCACTAAACAGCTCTACCTGGCTGGGGTCACAGAGGATGTTAAGACATTCACATCTGTGCTGCAAGTTGAGGTTTGTACTGGAACATTCTACAAAGCCCCATTTCATCAATAGCTTCTGCAATACATGCAGATCAGTGCTAATGGCTGTGCTAAAAAAAATTTATGTTACAATTCTGGAAACATTGGGGTTTTTGTTAGTTTTTGTATAACTGGTAACATTGTGTAAGCATCATTCTAATAACATGGTAAACCATTACTGCAGCATATGTGTATTGCAGGAGTGTTATTTTTGGAATGTTACACCATGACCTTCTTAGGGTGCTTTCACATATGCAGTGTTTAGTCCATTTGAAATGAAACTTGGTGCATTTTTGTTTGGGCAGGTGAGATCACAGCAAGGTGGTCTTGATCTGCTTCCAGCAAATTCAGGTGCGGATCGATTGCAGTGAGAAAATGATTTGACCCTGATTCGAACCAAATGCAGGAGGTGAACGAAACCTGCCATTCATTTTGGGTTGTGGGCAAGTTTTTGTAGATGTGAGCTGCTAAACTGACCTGCGAGGAGCAAACTGAGCCAAAGCACAGTAATAGCACTGCAGAAATGTGATGTGTTGAGAGATGAATGCTGGATCTGATACACAAAATGTTCTAAATTCATTATTTACATAATCATGTTTGAATGTATTTAGCGCCAGCTCTCTGTTCGGGTGTGCTCAGGTGATTTTTGTGGTTCTCCATGCATATGGCAAAGGTTTATTTACCCTTTTTTGTGTTGCTGTTTTAATGACTTTGATTGTCTGTAAGAGGAAGAGGTCAAAGATGGAGATAGAGAAGAAAACCAAGTGGTGGAAGCTGAAAAAGGAGGAATGTTGTGAGGACTTTAGACAGAAGTTGAGGCA
>CM075014.1:6012632-6056794 GCA_037576675.1 Pangasius sanitwongsei | reverse complement strand
TGCAGGTGTTGAGGATGCAGAAGATAGGGATAGGTGGAGAGTGATGATTCGCTGTGGCGACCCCTGAAGGGAAAAGCTGTAAGAAGAAGAAGAAGTAGCATACAAATGTGTAACATAAGTGACTAAAAATGAATAAAAGAATAGTCCTTGCACTGACTTACCAGTATAGTGGAAAATGATGTGTTGATACAAGAAAAGAATCCATGCTGGGGTGGTGTGATACGGCCTGACGCGAAGCAGAGGGAACATGCAGAATTAGTGGCAATGCAAACAAAATTGTTCACATACTCATCTGCGTAATTTATGTACATCTGGAGGATGTACAGCATTCACTAGATGGCACATCAGTGCCAAACATCCCTGTGCCAAACATCCCTGTACATCACGTTTCAGCAATGTTAAACTGACGAATTCTGTCTCTCATTAAAAAAAAAAAAACTACCACTGTGGCTGTTGTCTGTTGACATGAGCTGTGTCTCAAATCTAAAACGGTCATCATGGTGGCGGTGGTGACTCAGTGGTTAAGGCATTGGCCTACTGTTGGAACGTTGAAAGTTCAGATTCTAGCATGAGCAATCTCCCCCTGTTGGGCCCTTGAGGAAGGCCCTTAACTCTCAACTGCTCAGTTGTATAACATGTAAAATGTAATGTTCATTTCTGTACGCTGCTCCAGATAAGGGCATCCTGTTTAAAAGGATAATCTTGGACAGACACACATATTCACTGTTGTGTGGATGGATTGATGGCAAAAATTGTTTATTGGGATGAAATTTGGCTCTTGAGTTTCTAACCATGAAGATGTAAGTAACCACTTTGTATGACAAACATGAAGGAAGAAAAACTATTTCAGACATGTGCCCTTGATGCTGTTTGGATCAATATCAAAATCAGTTCATCTGCTGGTTACAATGATAATTTTAAATCCTACAAACATTCAAACATTTGTTCTTGTGATAACGAGAATCTCGGATGGACAACCCAAAAGCATAAAGCTTCCACCACTCAGCGGAGGAGGTATAATAAATGCATGAAACAAAAGAGAAGATTGTGGGTTTCTCTCATGATCCCATTTGAAATCAAGTGACCCCCATATGTGGCTGTGCATGTGTATGTGTGCATTTTTACCTGTGTGTGCAGATGGAGTGATAAAAGGTGTCTGAGCAAGAGGGCAGCGTCGTCTTCTCACTCACACTCTCATGGTGGACATGGTGGCAGGAAAGCCATGCAGTAGATTTGTAAAGCAGCTCAGCAGCACATAGCTTAGACTAATCTACTTTCTCATCCCTCTTTAAATAGTTTGAAGGTGGAGAAAAGACAGTTAAAACTGCTGCTTGGTCTGTTACCTGGGGAAAAAGACATAAATTTGAAAGAGATGCTTTTATTTTCATTGTGCAAACAATTGCATGGTAGAGCAGACTGACAGTGGATGCATTGTTCAGCGCAGTCACTCTGCTAATTAGTGTGATTGTGATGCATTGCTCTTAAGTGAAACAAGGACTCTGTTATGGCTTTGATTTACCTGTTCTATACCTGAGTTAGAAATAGGACAAACACGAGGGAATCCAGATAGCACACAAATGTAAGCATGTCAACAATGTAACTTAGCTAATTGTGAAGACATCACCACACTGTTGCTGGATCATCAGTTCCCTCTAGCTTTTGGGTAATTTATTAACGTTACTTGTACTACTGCACTCTCTAATCTTATTCATCAGAAGGTGTTGATTTATTTTCTGTAACTCTCACAGTACTGACTGCAATTCAAATCACAGGTTTATATTAAAGCACTCTTTCTAATATGTTATTATTTCCATAGTAACAAATGCACAGGGACTTAAATATATTGTAATTGTTTTCATGGTAAAGTTTGCTTTGAGGAGATGTTTATCTATGATTTTTTAAAAGGGTCTCGAGTCTCAGTGCTTTGTTACAGTCAGAGCTTAAGCTGTTGCTTTTTCTGACATGGGACAGAGGACTTTAAGCTTTGTGGTTTCTTGGTGACATGACATGTTGCACTTTTTTGTGATATTTACATCAAGAGAGAGAAAAAGGGAATGACACTTCATAGCTGTTATAATGGAAACTAATTCATTTCATGGATGTTCTACAACTTTAACTGTAACCATAAGAATTGGGACTGTTGGGCTCCCAAGTGGCACAAGAGAAAATATCACTTGCCCAGTTGTCTGAAGATTACGAGTTCAAAACCAGATGAGTTTGCAAGTATCCATGGTTAGGAGTCCAAGACAGCAAAATTGGCTTTGCTTTCTGGTTGAGAGGGGTGGCACACAGGTCATATCAATTAGAGTGACACTAGCCAATCATGGGTGTCTGTGAGTTTCATGAATGTGGAAGAGGGCAGATAGCACTTTTCTCAGATTGTATTCAGCTGCCCTGCAACATAGCATGAACAGCAGCTTGAAAGATGTCCTTGTCTCACAGGAAGTATGTGCTAGCCTTCACCCACCCTAGTTGGTAACTGTTGTGTGATAGGAGAGAACTATAGCTAGTGAGTAGGGACTGGCAAAAAGGCCATATTGGAAGAAAATGGAGGTAAAAATTGAAAAAAAAAAACATTGCTCTGATATTAAAGGATTAAAACATCTAATTGTTTGTATGTTATAAGCAGATTCATGTCAGGTTACTTTCACAAGCTGCTACTTTTTGTCCTGTGCTTAATTGACATAACCTGCTGTTATGGGGACATTATTTAGCCAAATAGGAAATGATTGATTAGAGTGGTCGTGGTGTTCCCAGTTAGATGTTTGCATTTGATCTGCAAGAGACTGGCAGAACTTGCTACGTGGAAGTGTTAATCCAATCCATTAGACATTTTTCTTCGCAGTGGTAATGAAAACATGCCAGACCTAGAGCCCAAGTAATACATCAGCATGTGAACTTCACACTGCTGCCCTTAAATACAAATATAGGTTGACGATATTTAGTGAAGCAGATCTCATGGATATAGTGAGAACTTCATTCGGATTAACAACAGTCAGAGCCATCTATCCTGTTCGTGTTGCTAGACAAACACACACTCACAAGGTGCACACACATAACAATTACTCTAAATAAGTGTCACTGCAGAGAAAACCCTGAGAATGTTCAGTGCAGCAGAGGGCAGAGTGATCGTGACAGCTCTGTCATCCTGAAGCTTACATCCTACAGATCTTTGAGTGGGAACTGTAGTACTGCTGTAGTGCTAGTCCTGCTCTTTATTTCACATGTCATTGGCCAA
The DNA here is from genome assembly GCA_037576675.1 of Pangasius sanitwongsei. Classification (NCBI taxonomy): domain Eukaryota; kingdom Metazoa; phylum Chordata; class Actinopteri; order Siluriformes; family Pangasiidae; genus Pangasius; species Pangasius sanitwongsei. The sequence continues at coordinate 6,053,556 of CM075014.1, read as the reverse complement.
CCTGTGTGTTTTTCAGGCTCTGGATAAAGACACAGGGAATTATAGTGCCATGAAGTACCGCCTTATCATCCCTCCTACGGCAGAGGGGAAGGACAGCTTTGTGATCGAGCCGTACACGGGCATCATTAAGACTGCCATCATGTACCGCAACATGCGCCGCACCTACTTCAGATTCGAAGTCTTCGCCACTGACAACTACGGAGAGGGCCTGAGCAGCAGTGCGCAAGTGGTGGTGAGTATGCCAGTAAGCCCTTTAAAAAGAGAGATAGAGAAGGGTAAAGAGAGATACAATGACAGGCAGTGTGATGCATAGGAGAGAGAAAAACACAGCGAGAAAAAGAGACTTGGAGGGAAAAAAAGAGTGCAGGTAAGTCAGGAAAACAGAGTGTGAAAATTAATTTGTCACTGTACACACTTACCAGCAGTTTATAATTATTTTCAACTCCCTGTGGTTTCTTCCTTATCTGTAAATCTTTAAATGAGGTCGTATGAATATTGAGCCAGGTTTTCTGCCCAGATTAAGCCTAGTAGTTTTTGTCCACCAGAAATGATTTTTTCAGTCTAGGTTTTATGCCAATTTCTGAAGTGTTATTTTGACATGTGTTACATGCGGCTTCCATTTTAACTAGCGTTTCAGTCCACATGGGCTGCATCAGAGAACATTAAAATCACAATCTACAAAGACATATTGATTGTACAACCTGTACTTGCTTAGAAAACCATTTATTCAGTATGATACTCATTATTATACTCATACTGACACCATCATGAAGAAAGCAAAATAAATATCAAATATCTAGTGGTGGACTAGTGGCTACAGTAGCATGCACTAGTGGCATTTCCACAGCCCGGGTTTGATTCCTGGTCAGGGAACCAACCCCAGCCACTAGAAAGTTGTACAAGCCAGTGCACTCTCAGTACCAGTCCCAAGCCCAGAAAATGGGGAGGGTTGCATCAGGATGGGCATCCAATGTAAAGCTTGTTCCAGAATCAAAAAATGCGGATGGGTGATCTGCTGTGCTGATCCTGAAAGGGAACAGTTGAAAGAGGAGAAAGAAAATGTGCTGGTGGTTTACTGTCCCATGTCTTGTTTTTACAGGCACAATTACACATGGCCCAGTCCTTCTTTACCAGTATTAGCACTGTTTAAAAGGATTTTCATTCTCACATTAGAAAGAAAGTAAACACCAGAAGAGATTGTATTGTATTGTGTTGTACTGTATTGTATTACATTGCATTGTATTTAAATGCGAGATAAACTTGTGTGAATGTGCAACAACTCAACTAGTTACTACTAATTCCATTAATTATTAAACATTAAAAAAAAAACTAAATAAACAAAAAGTGTTAATCCACCTTCTCATAACTGATATTCGGATGCTGGAACTGCCAAAACAGATTAAAATCAAGGTGCACCGTTGCTCTTTCTTGTGTCAGTAGCATGTGTGAAAACACAGCCAAGACATGGCTGGTGAGAACTGTCTTCACGCAGCGCTTGGCAGGAAGTTTACTTGAAACATCCAGCGTGAATTCAGGGTCGGATTGAAAAGCACCTCACATAGATCTTGTTTGTAACTCATTCACTCACTCACGTATGTGTGGTAAGAACGTACTCCTTCATACACTCTCTTTCTCTCACTCTCTTACACGTGTTCATCAGGCTAAGGATTCTCCACTATTACTATAGTTATTACTAGGAGCTATAGAGTGTCTCTTTGATGAACTGGAGGAAACTGGCCATGGATGTTGCCAGATGCCCCCAGATAGGCTATTTTGAGTATTTCGTAAACTGCTGATCTCCTGGGATTTTCACACACGATAGTCTCTAGAGTGAGGGACATTGAATGGGGGACAGTTCTGTGGGTGGAAACACCTTGTTGATAATGTTGATGACGATCCACCTCAAGGTTTAATGTGTTGTGTGTTCTGAGATGCTTTTCTGCTCATCACAGTTATAAAATGAGTACTTATTTGAGTTACTATACTTATACTATAAGTATACTCATATGCTGTACTTATCTGACTTCCTGCCAGCTCAGACCAGGCTGGTCATTCTCTTCTGATCTCTCTCATCAACAAGGTGTTTCAGACCCTTCCCTCACAGGATGTGTTTTTGTTTTTCACACCATTCTGTAAACTTTAGAGACTATTGTGTGTAGACAAACCCAGGAGATCAGCAGTTTCTGAAATACTCAAACCAGCCCAGCCCAAACCATGCCACGGTTAAAGTCACAGAGATCACATTTTTTCCCCATTCTGAAATAAAAAACCTGTATCTGCATGATTTTATGTATTGTGCTATTGCCACATAATTGGTTTATTGGATGACTGCATAAATGAGCAGGTGTACAGGTATTCCTGTTAAAGTGACCGTGTCAAAGAGTGTGTGTAGTAAAAGCCCTGTTAAAGAGTGTGTGTCGTAAAAGGTCCTAAACAAACCCTAAACGTAGATTATATTCTTCTCACATACAGCATAGAGCTGGTTTTACTGACATTGGCATTGTTAACACCAGGGCAGGATCGTTTCTCTCATTATTGATTGCTCCAGCCATGTTGCTGACATGAGCAGGCAAGCACACAAGAGTGGTACTTTGGTATTTTCAATGACACTTTGTGTTTTTGTTTTCTGGAAAGCTGGACATTTGTCATGTTTTCTTTACAAAGCCAGCATCTTATATTAGATGGCAGTGAGTTAATTTATTTCTGAACCCAGGCAAAACACCCCAAGACTGACCAGTGCTGACAAATGAACATCACTGATTTGTGAGCTTGTCAAATACCATTTAAACACTATGGAGTCACACACCATTTAAACTCCATGAATCTATCTTTTTCCTAGATTAGCTCTGGTGCCAGTTCTCTGGCTGTAGCTTTAAATGAATTTGCACTTCTTAACGGCCCACCAGAAGGAATCCAGTGGACGCCAGTTGGAAGGTCTTGTGGATGGGCAATTAAACAGTAACGCTCCGCATATTGGGTCCATTAACTGCTGCTTAATGTAGGAAAAGGCAGTCAGGACAGACACACTTTCTTTATGTCTGTGTGCCCATTAAACAAACACACATACTAAAGGAAGAGGAGAGTTTACACTGGGCTGTGAGCCAGAGAATACTACGACATTGTATTCATATTTCATAGTATTTCACATATTCAGTGCTAAAGAAGTATTGAATTGGCATTACATGTTAAAAATATCAATAAATATTCCACATACTGTTTACGTTAGTGTTAATGTTCCTAGAACATCCTGAAAACTTGACAGATTTAATGTCCTTGGAACCAAAAGTTCCCTAACATTCAAATATCCTCATTTATTTGTTGTATTGTCAGAATTCATGGCAAAAGGACTCCTAAAACCTTGAAACAATGCAAAGAATTTATTAAAGTAAGACTATCATGTACAGATGGGTGGCAGAAGATTTTCAAGATTCATTTTCACTGACACTGTTGGCTTGTGAGCTGTTATTGACATTATAACTCTTCAGTCTCTACATTCCCCAGGTGTCCGTGGTCAATCAGCTGGATATGCAGGTGGTGGTGTCCAATGTGCCCCCGACTGTGGTGGAGCAGTACAAGGAGCAGCTGATTGGGTAAACGCGTCCCCTCCTTCCCCATCACCCAGACAAAGATAAATGGCTAAAGTTATTATTCTCCCTCGAATTAAGTTGTACCAGGCATCATCCAAAGACAGATTATCGTTGTAATATGGTAATGAAGAATGAAAGGGTCATCGTGTTTCCAAGCTGAGCCCCTTGGGTGCGGCTGGTGTGGGTGTGGCGTAGTTTTTTTTATGTGTAGAATGAATCCGTGAGCCGTTTGATTCTTCCAGCTGAACATGTCTCTGAACCAGGCCCCCTGCTGTGGCCCATGTCTCTGAAAAGGAGAGCATGCCAAAGCAGACTCTCTCTGTTCTCCTAATGGATACAGGGAAAGCATTCACCCTTCTCTCTTCCTTTTTCCTTGATTCACGTTTTCATTTGTTCACACGTATGACCGGTATGATTTTGGCCGACCAGATATTATTTGTTTGTTTTGATGGCTCATCGCACACGATGGAGCCTTACCACTTTAATTGCCATACATTGTGTTTGGAGGACATGCTGGAAAGGTGTCTCAAAGGAAGATGGCAGTGGGAAACTACAATCTACCACACATTCTCACATTCGCAAATGTGATAGACTCACTCTGTTATCTTGGGTTGCCTTGACCTCTCAGTCCAAGGTGCTGTTCCTCAGTATTGGCCTCCCAGCGGGAAATCTATCAATCCAGCCTCCATTTCATGCCACACACACACACAGACACACACACTCATACATACACCTCCATGCACATAGTGGGGAAACATCCACTCATTAGGGATAAATTCACAGTGATAAATTCAAATATTTACAATATATTTTTTTTTGTGAATCCATTTATTTCTGTAAAGCTGCTTTGTGACAATGTCCATTGTTAAAAGCGCTATACAAATAAAACTGAACTGAATTGAATTGAATATACAGTGTGATAAAAAAAAAATATATGTGAGACGGGTTCAAGACCATGGCTGTGCTAATACGACAACATTGATTTTGAAGTGATAGAGTCTGAAACAATCAATTTCAATCTCAAGTGTCTTTTGCTGTCCCTCTTGTCAAACCCATCAGGTCCTAACCAACATGATGTATATTTAGGTGGGGTAATTGTTGCTCTGTATTCCTCACTTGCCGTTCCCAATTGCCGAGCCCAATGATTATGTTAATTAGCATTATTTACCTGCTTGTTTCTAATGTAGATGCTAATCATTACTGCATGTTCACTGGTATGCGTGTGTTGAATTCAGAAGAGATTCCTCACACATCCTGCTAGAGATCTACCAGTTGTGGTTGGAAATTTCTTGAAGAGGAAGCTGTAGACATCTCTAGTAGTCTCATATTTGCATTCTATTCAGTACTAAAAGACATTTGCTTGGTTTAATATCTGAAAATGAAAGGGAGATGAAGTTGCATGGAATGAAAAATGTTCCACTCCAATCTAAATTTAAAATGTACGAATCTGAATTTTTATGTTTATTTTAATTTAAGTGATGTTTTATAGTTAAATGACATCAAACTGTTGTTTGTATTCCATGCATATTTTATGGATTCCAATGTATTCCATGGCTTGAATTTGTGTGCAAGGTTTCAGATTTCATTTAATAATAACCAGGTGTAGAAAATTCTAATTCAGTTTCTGGTGCCCACTACTAGTTCAGTTCTTCAGATTCAGAGTCAAATTTCATTGACTCATCTTTGGCTAATTGGCTGATACGGTGATGATCAAATCTGTGTTTTGCTTTCCCAAAGTCCACATATGTAGTATATATTGAATATGGATTGTGCCACCAAAATTGAATTTGAATTTTCTGATTATTACCTGTTTATTAATGAAATCAAATTTGAAACCTTGCACATATTCAAGCCATGAAATAAAATCTGATGTAATACAACTATGAAGTAAAGGCATAGAAATTCAGATTTGTACAGTAAAAATTCAGATTATATTGGCAAATTTCTCATTCCATAGGCTTGCTTGGCCTTTAGTACAATGCTGAATTTAAAAATTCTTTGAACCATTACCATAACTTCATGTCTCTTTCTGTCTGTATCATCTCTTTCTCTACATCTTCCTTTGCAGTATCCTGGAGCGTTACGTGCAAGACCAGATCCCAGGTGCCAAAGTAGTGGTGGATTCGATTGGGCCACGGCGGTACGGAGAAACCTACGAACAGGAAGACTACTCTAATTCAGACCTCATGGTGTATGCCATCGACCCTATGACCAACAGGGCTATCTCCAGACAGGAGTTGTTCAAGTGAGACCCTTGGAGTCTGTCTCTGTCCTTCACTCTCACTTTCACCTGACCTTGTTCCCCATTTCTTCAATCCCTGAATGTTTTGCTTCACTCGATTGACCCAGCCTTCTTCTTGACCCCTGCTTTGAGCATCTGTAAGGTGTTGTCGTTCTTTCTGGAAGAGACATCATGGTCCCACTCATGATACTGTTGTACCCTCTCATGATGCCAGCCCCAGTTATGCCATTCAACCATCTGACAAGCAGTGACAGCTCTTCCCTGAAGACCCTTTTTGCCCCCCGCCCTTGCTTCACATCCTCACCCAGCTGAAACCACACACATCTATATAGCTAGAGGTCTTTTCAATGGTTTCAGTTCAAAGCTAAGTGGTTAGATTTAAATAGGTTACAAATCTCAAACAAGGCTGGCACAAGCACATTATGGGGTTTATTATTGCCTTCATTCTGTTTCTACTTGCTTATACTAACAATTTGCATGTACACTGTGACACTGTACACTGAGACGTGCTTGTCTCTCTAATTATTTTGAGAATAGTTCTTGGTATGGCATATTCTGGATTCTTAGAGGTCTCCAAGTAAAATATATACTCAAAATCTGACAAGACTTATGTGTCTTAAGCTGTCTGACAGACAAAATTCTTCCTATGATAAAGCATGTGAATCGGAACATGATAAAGTATCACCAGTCCAAACTGTTCATTTGATTTATTGATGGGCAAGAATAAGCATCCAACATAATCCACATGCTTTATAGCCATTAGGAGTTCATTCTCTTTGCTCTTTCAGGTTTCTGGATGGAAAGTTACTGGACATTAATAAGGAGTTCCAGCCATACCTGGGACGGGGTGGCCGTATCCTGGAGATCCGCACACCCGACGTCGTGCAGAGCGTGAAGAAAGCCGTGCAGTCATTGGGCTACACAGAAGGAGCACTGCTGGCCCTCGCTATCATTATCGTTATTTTCTGCATCCCCGCCATCTTCATTGTCATCATTACATACCGACAGTGAGTACGCTTAAAGATACCTGTGTTACAACAGCACTGAGAGTAATTCATGTTCATGTTCTGTTCACTACTTATTAGTTGCTATCCCCTTTTTATTTTATATTAATATGATTGTGGACGGTATTTTTTTCTATTGTGTTGTTTAACTCCGTTATCTTCAATATAAACAGGTAATACAGAAATGGGTATTAGAAAATTGCACCTTTGTTTTAGATTTACATAGGCCAGTCATCTTGAATACCATGTTAGTCTCAGGTCAAAATCACTTCCTGTTACATTGGGCTATAAATGAGGTGACACAGAGGCAAAATTGCATTAGTCATTCATCAACATGAGGAAGATTAGTGTACTGTATACACAAATAAAATAAGACAAAAGTGTGTTGAATTTATTAAATCAGGCAATGGCTATAGAAATAGCTATACTCCTGATGAAAATACCCATGTCCAATGTAAGGCCAATAATTAAAAGTTTAAAACAAACAGAGCTGAAATGAATCTGCCTAGAAGAGGACACAAGTGTATTCTATACAAAGTGAGGAGGATGGTTAGAGATGCAAAAATTTGTCCAAAGGATCACAGTTGGCAGTGTTTTGGGGTCAATAAATCTCCATGTAAAACAATTTGGATTGCATGCCAGAAGTAAGCATTTCCTTTCATCTAACCCCAAATGTAAGCACCTGGAGTTTTCTGGAAACTGCTGGAGTTTTACTGTTGTTTTTTGGGAGCTCAAAGTGGGTTTTGGCATAAAAGCAGTATGGAGATTAGAAAAGTACCTAATCTCCACTGTTAAGTATCTGTGGAGGATCTGTGATATTGCGAGGCTTTTTTTCCATCAAAGGCCCTGGGAACCTTGTTAGGATACAAAGCATTGACGGCTCCATGTAGTACCAAGAGATTTGAAATTAAAATCTGGCTGCCTCTACCAAGAAGCTGCAACTGGGTCATGGTTATCATCCAACAGGGCAGTGATCCAAAACATACATCCAAATCCACACAAGATGGTTCAGTGAGAACAGAAACAAACATTTGGCATGGATATCCCAGTCTGACAACCAAAGCTCCAATGAAGACCTGTGGGGTGAGCCAAAGAGGGGTCTACAAGAGAGGACCTAATACCCCGGAGAGATTATGTATTGAGGAGTGGTCTGTCTTCTCCAATTTCTCCAATCTCATCAAGCATTATAGGAGAAGATTCAGTGCTGTTATGTTGGCCAGAGGAGGTTTTTCAAATTACTAAATGCAGAAGTGCCCACAAGTGACACATGTGGTTTTGTTTAAAAAAAAATTGACTTTATTTAAAGATTAGTTTCAGTGTGAAATTAAGCTAATTAACCACAAACACTTTTTTCATAACTTTTTTTGCCAGTAATTCTGCAGCAGACTGTACAATAATACCTTCTTATTCCAGAGCATTTTTATTCCTGAAAAACTTCAGTAGCAGGAGCTGTAGCCCAGATTCAATACAAAGAGCATAGGGCCTTTTCTCCCTAATTCACCGTGGAAACATCTTGGAGAGCCAGTCTGATATTCTGTGTAATTATTGTGAAAGCAGATTCATTACTGCTACTAGAGACAAACCAGAGAACCTGTTTGTTGCTGTAAGAAAGATATTTTGCTCTGTACAGTGCAAAATGAATGATGGAGGCAGTGATCAGAGAGAGACGGGGAGAGTGGTTGGAACACAGGAGATAAGCATTCTCCTCTAAGAGCCATCTCTTTTATGAGGGAGCCGTATAAAACATCATAACTAGAGAGAGGAAATCACTAGACACCTCCTGCAGCTGTGTCACTAAAATTTACTGCAATAAGGGGCTGTTGCATGATAATCCTCTGCCAAGTGCCTTACTGTGTTTCAATGTCTATTCTATTTTTTTTTTCTTTTTTCCCCCTTCCCACAATGCATTATCTGCAGATTTAAAGAGTAAGTATCCAAATGTGCATGAACACATGAATGCATGATGGCTTCAAATTTAACTGTTTTCTCATAAACCAGCTGCTAAATATTGCTCACTGAGATGATAAATAAGAAATGCGCTCATGAATGCAGCATGCATTATTTATTTATGGAGTGCATGTATACCATATTTTCCCCATTTTCAAGATTAAACTAATGCTATAAATTTGTGTAACTTGTTGAATCCATCAACTAAAGACGACAGGCTGAATGTGCCAAAACTGCCAGGATCCAAATGGCTCTCCCAGCTGGCAAACCTGGAGGCATTGCTGCTAGCAATCTGTATGAGGAGCTAGGCGACAACACCATGTAAGTTTTTATGATATTAAATCTTATATCGAGAATTGGCTATACATTATTTTTAGAGCCATTTAACACCTGGTCCGTAATTATACACAGAACATTGTTAGTCTGCAGGGGAGGGGCTTTTTTATCATGTTGGTAAAAGCATTTTATATCTTAATTCTTGTAATTTTCCATAAAATGTTCTGTTTAGCAATTGAAATGTTCTGAACACGTAATGAGACTCTGCTGTCAAACACGATCTTGAGTAATCTAAAATATTGCTCTATGAATTCTATCAGAATTCTGCCCAGGCATGTGACTACAGGATGGGTCTCAATTAACATAATGGAATTTCTTATTCAAAGAAAACAATCTTAAAAAAAAAAATTAAAATTCCTATTAAAATGAAATGCCAGTGTTTAAGGGCACACTCATTGGGTTTCCTAAGAAATGATGCAAATATCAGTTGAAAGGCATTGAAATGCAAATGGTTGAAATATAAATAGCTGTTGTAAACTATAACTAAATTTGCTGATTAACCACTAAGAGGCTCTGTGCCATGGTGATATGTGCTATAATTAGAGCAATTAATGGATAGGTATGTCTAAAGGTTTTAGGGTTTTTTTTTTTTTATGTGTCACCTGTGCCAAGTAGTTTTTACCTCTGCAGTTAGCAGTTAGAACATTAACCCTGTGCCCACCTGTATGTGAAATGTGCTTGTTTTATTCAATTGGTACCATATTGCTCAAAAAACAATAAGTGTGTATTCTGTTCAGGCCCATTAGATGCCTGAAAAGGGCAAAGGTAAAAAGCAAAACCAATAGGTTTCTGACAAATAAGTTGTCACTATTGCAGTAAATACTGCAGGATGGGTTTTCTTCCAGCATCATTGTTTTTTTGGGAGACATTGTGACTGTTATAGTGATTGTTTTTGTTATTATTCTAGCAAATGTAGCTTGCAGTTCCACAAATGCAATATCATCACCATCACCATTGTCCTCTTGCTGTTACATGCTTTTTAGCTCTTCATTCTTTTCTTTCTGTCATTTCTTCCTTATCTTGAACATCAGGTCTAAGTAAGTAGACTTTATTGCTTTCAATAGCAGATGCCCAGATTCAGTAGGTGCTACTCAGTGCTGCCTATGTTTGGTAGATACGTGTCCTTGTGGCTTATTCTGTAGACTAGTTAATAATTTCCTCACAGTATACACCCTGTATCTGACACATTGGTAATCCATTGCCCAGGCTGTATTAATATAATTCTGTTCTCTTAGGACTTATTGTTGGATGTTGGATGAACTAGTTTCCTAGTACATGTTCTCTGGATTTAGATGTCTCCTAGATAATTATAGAGTGCATCCAGAAGTGCATTATATACATGCAGTAATTGGGGTAAATGTGACTGTGCCTTAGCTGCATAGTTGGCTCCTTCTACCTCATCATTCTTCATCCTTGCTGGTCTGTTCCTCTCATCAAGCATATGTCTCTGTCCCCTTGTGCCATCATGATGAGAACAGGGCTAAAAGATGTGTTTTGGAGGAGGCAGACCGCCAACAGCTTATCAGTTCATTTGCATCACGTGCCATTGCAGCACACAAGCAGTCCACGGCCAATGGAGTCCTGCTCAACAACCTCCCCCGCTCAGAGAGCAACATCACCTTTCTGTCAGATGAGAACCCCCTGACCACCACCAATCCACTCTACCATGATGATGGTAGCATCAGCAACCCAGAGCATATGGGAAAAACCCAGCACCTCAGGCACCTACTGGGGATGCAATCTCCTGGCTTCAAGAGTCTGAAGAGCTCTGAGCTACCCTTCCCCTCTGGGATATCAGGCCATTCAAGGACGCTGCCTTCCAGGCTACGCAAGTGTGAGACTAGTGAGAGCTCTTGTAGACGGCGAATGGTGATGGACCCCAGACAATGGAAGCTACACCTGCTCAAGTTGGAGCTGAAGGACAGAGAAGAGCAAGGGGTCAACGAGTCAGACAAGGGTCCTGAGCCTAAACTGACAGTTAAGGAGCAGGCCCGGCAGTTTGAGGAGCAAGCCCAGCAAGAAATGAGGCAAAGGCAGGGGGGAGACTATCAGGGCTCACTGTCCTCTGAATACCTGCTGTCCTCTTCTGAGCCACCGAGGTCCACAGTGGTAGACATAGAGAAGAACGATTCCCCTCCAGCCATCATAATCACCCAGAGTGATGGTACACCACCCCCCAGCCGAAAGCCGACTCCACCAGTACTCCAGAAATATGTCAGCTTGTCTGCTTACGTTGGAGAAGAGACCTATGAGGTTAATGTAGAGATAATTCCAGACCCTCCAGATGTACCCGCACCTCCACCACCAATAGCACAACCACATCTCTCCTCTCTGTCTCCTTCTCCCATTTCGAGCCCTCCTCCTTTTCATTCTCCTCCTCTGCCTTCTTCATCACTTCCTATACCACCTCACACTTTCCCTCCACCTCCACCACCACCTCCTCCTCCTCCTCCTCCTCTGCCACCTCCCTCTTCACCTGATGGCTCTTGTTCTAAGCCTGTCTCCCCCTTTGTTCTTCCACCCCTACCCCCACTGTCGTCTCTTCGGCCCGTGTCCTCCCGTCCTCCTCCACCTCCCCTCCCAGTAGAACCTAAGCCTTCCAAAAAAGAACTTAAAGGGATCCTTAAGAACATTAGAAACATAGCTGAGATAGAGAAATCTGTTGCCAACATGTACAGTCAAATAGACAAAAAGCAGCAACCTCTAAAGAAGATACAGAAGCCACATGTTTCTGAGGAGTCTGAGGTAGGCAAACCAGAGGTGGATTATACGCAAGAAGCAGAGAAGCACAACAAGCCAAACATGAATTCTGTGGTGGAAGACCTGGAGGAATGTCTCCCATCTCAATCCACTATACTGTGACTCTTTACATATTATTCTCTATTTCTCATTTCTCTCTTTACTGCATTTTACTGCATTTGGTATCACTGAATTGTTGTTTTTTTTTATCTTGTGTCACATTTCTCTCGTGTCACAAACTATTGCTGGAGTTTTTTTTGTAAAACAAAATGTAAACAGTATTTGTATTTCTTGATTTAGATTTAATCATCTACACACTTGAATTATTTAAATGCAAATAAGGGAAAGTTGGCTGAGAGAGTTGTTTTAAAAGAGAAAAGTATATTGCAGAAAATCTATTGCACTTTTCCTAGTCTCATACTCTTCAAAAATATGATACACTTTAGTCTTGATGCACTGAATAAATATTCTGTATAGAACTTTGCACTGAGTACAATGCTGTTGCCTCAAACCCTTTTCATTTATTTATATTTACATTTATTCGTTGGGCAGACATAAGGAAATTGTGGCAGAAAACAATCCAAGCATCTGGCTGTCAAAGAGCATCTACTTTCTCCTCTCTGTTTCTCTTCCTCTCTATGTCTCTTTCTGCATTAGCACAACCTGTTTTCCTTATGTATTATGCAGAGGGCTTTAAAACAAAGTCATATGGCTTACACACAGGCCAAACATCTTTAATATTACACCATTTTATTTAGAATGATGGATATGATCAGCCAAAGGTGTATTTCAGAAATTTCACTCACGGATCCATGCAGATTGAAAAGTATAGAATGAATGACACTGACGTCGTCTCGTCTCGTCCAAACTCGTCTCTGTGCCAAAAGTCTTAATGCTACAACTGGCAGTCGGGTTGTCAATTCTGAACACGGGTGGCTTTAATTACAGACACAATCCATCATGTGTGTGCAAGTCTGGCCCAGTGGTCTCTGTCTCATCTTTCGAAGAGCAACACAGCGCATTCGATTCAGCCAGCGTCTTCTTAATCCCAGCTTTAATTAGCGCTCTGTTAATGGATCGATCCCTCATCACAGCCGATTATCGTCAGCTTTTGTGAATATGTGACCCTCATCCATCGCTGCTGCTTCTCTTTTTTGAGGTTCTGCTAGAACACTATCATGACTGAAAAGTAAAATGGAAAAGAAACATGGCATTCTAATGATGTTGTTGGTATTGTTTTAATTGTGATACAATATTCTGCTATTCTTCAGAGTGTAAATTATATCCACCCACGACATATCAGCTGCCGTCCATGCATTATATCATGCTGCGCTCTAGAGAATTTATATTCTCTCGAGCCGAGATCTCATTTTTATTGCACTTTAAAGTATGGAGGAACTCCACAGACCAGTATGAAGACAATCAAACCAAACTAGCAATGACTACTGTGTGCAGCTGAATGCATGGTGGTGTGCTTAGTCATCTGTTTCAGTGTGGATTGCACCACATAATGGAAATTTGCCCAAGGCTTTTCTTTGTGAAGTCATGCTACAGTATGTTATGTGAAACTATAGACCAGAATTGTTGGAGCATTATATGATCCGTGTAATCAAATTATGGCCAATTTAAGGTGGAACTTTACAAAAATGTCTATGTTTTACCAAGAGAACTTCCAAACAAAGAGCTGAGCTCTGAGCTCCCCTGAGCTGTAATTCACAATTTATCCCAAAGCAGTGATAGATGCACTATTTGTTAACTGTAATGTCTGATTTCCTCAAAACAGACTCAACAGATCCTAGCATAGGATGTGACGTAATGGAGATCATTTACTCAGCTGAGTATACAGAGTTATGTGGCACAGACAAAAAAAAAGCACTCCAGATGTGAGCATTTCAGATGTGACTTCCTCATAGAAAGTCATAGATTATTGTTCAGTCATAAATCTTAATTTGAATTCATTATTACTCCTTGGAGAACAACAGCACTAATTTGTTCCCACTGATCAGCTACACAAACGCAATTTTAATTTGCCCTGCATTTGGGAAGAGGTTTTGCAGACTAAAAGAGATGCTGGTTTCCGTCTCTTCTTCCCCATGCATGTCCGTGTACTTTCCCTTTGAACTCTTGCAGATCAGTTTCTTGGAGAGATCATGGAGTCTACTTAAAACCTGCCATAACCTCTCTTAATCTCCTACACGCACATGCAAAGATGCAGTGTATCCTTGCTGAGGTGCAGTGTTGTATATTGCTCTTTCTCAGAAGCAGGTATGTCATTCTTTTAGTTTTCAAAAGGATATGAGTGTATAGCTAGCAATCCCAGCTATACACATGCATGTCCTTAAACAACGGACAGCCAGCAATGCGTTTGAAAACCCAAAACGGGCACTGAACTGGACCAGAAAAGACTTGAAGTATGGTCAGCTTCCAACCACTTGTTAAAGATATTCATAGGTGTGTTTAGAAACCATTTAACAAAGCTGGATAAGGTATTTATACACAAGTTTACACACTTTCATATTTCACACTATTTTCTCCGTAGTTAAAATCCTCTTTTGAATTGTTTCCCCATCTCTACCACATCCTGCATTTCACATTTTTCATTTTCTTCTCAACGAATGTGTATATGCAAGATAAACATAGAGAAATTCATGAAAAGAGTAGGGCAATAAATCAAATATTCATTTATACCGCATAAGGAAAGATTATTTCCTAACTATTGCAAGTTGAATCATGAATTTAAATCTGCACAAAATGTAGACTACTTCTGATAATCTGACTGATACACTGTTATCTCCCCATAGGAGAGGGTACGGACATCAAGAGGTATGTACTTTTATTTTTGACTTAAATTATATTGAAAATATGTCCGTTCTTCAGTTTTATTGACCATGGTTTTTATCAGTGGATGTGGCATGATGGAAAGATTTTGGAGGTAGATATTTACTATGTCAACATCAGGCTTTGTGGATTTTTTTTTAAATGTTTAATATTTCTGATGGTTGGATATGTCCATATTTGGCTTGACAACCAAAAAAAAAAAATCATAGCTTTCTTTCAGAAACAATATAAATTCTGCATCAGTATGCCGTAGTATATACAGACATCTCATTTAATGCAACCTTTGACTGCTTTTTGCTTTCTGGAGCTGTTCTTGACCTTTTCTTTGTCATTTCCTCCATGCTTTTAAAGTGTAATATTTCTCCTTTCCTCTTTTACTTATTTCTGCTATGATTTCCTCGTGGCTCATCTGTAGCAACAGCAGTTGCTTCGGCCCTCTCTCTTGAGACCAGAGGTACATTCCTCTTATCTTATGGATAGAAATATGAACAACGGTACAATACTTTGAGTTACTTTTACACTCATGTCCACTGTCCATCTGTCCACTCATGTACTTTTACACTCGTGGCCATTGTACATCTGTACATTCATGCAGTTATCTAATCAGCCAATCTTGTGACAGCAGTGCAATACATGCAATCATGCATATCAAGAGATTCAGATATTGTTAAATTAAAGAACATGCAACATCTTCAACTGTCCAGGATCAGTGTTTACTCAGATTCCTGTTCTTGGTAGGCAGGAGAGGAACCTGATGTGCTTGATGCCCATCCGCCTCAAGATTAGACATGTTGTCCATGCTTTTCTGCTCACCATGGTTATAAAGAGTGGTTGTTTGAGTTAGAACTTCCAGTCTGGCCATTCTCCTCTGACCTCTCTCAGCAACAAGGTGTTTCCACCCACAGAAGTGCCTCTCACTGAATGTTTTTTTTTTTGTTTGTTTTTTGTTTTTTTGCACCATTCTCTGAAACCTCTAGATACTTTTGTGTGTGAAACTCCCAGGAGATCAGCAGTATCTGAAATACTCAAACCAGCTCATCTGGCACCAACAACCATGCCATGGTTAAAGTCAATGAGATCACAGATTTTCCCCCATTCTGATGTTTGAACATTAACTGAAGCTCTTGACCAGTATCTGCATTTCGCTGCATTGCGCTGCTGCCACGTGATTGGCTGCTGCCACGTGATTGGATAATTGCATGGCTGAGCAGGTGTACAGGTGTTCCTATTGGGCGGTGAGTGTATTTGACACATGTAGAAATCATAGCTAGAATGCTAGTCCTTCCCTCCTTGAATGGAAAGGTTTTAGACTTGTACATTTAAGTGGAAGCTGTCATTTAATTTTCCTGCCTTCCTCTCTGTGCACATGCTGAGTAATGACTTTTCTTCTGGCCACAGGAACTATCTATGGAATCAGGCATTGACCCAGGGCAAGACTATTATACACAGGATTACTATAATTATGACCATGGGTGAGTGTGTGTTCATCATTCTCTCACACCCAAGTGTGTCTATCCACATGCTCACTTTCATCCCTTTCAATGACCCACACTCCACATGCCCAACATCTCAACAGTGGAGCTCAAACTCAAGTGCTCCTGGACAACTACTTGGAATACATGAGCTGCAGTATTGATAAGCCTGCTTCAGTTTACCCAGGAATTAAAAATCCTGTCACCTTATCTCAGACACAATGGACTGCCGCTGGCATCTTCTTCTACTACAATAGCCAAGCTAATTATTCACCGAGCCATGTACAATGAGACTCGTCCATATGGCGTATCACTGAAGAAGAGATAGAGGAGACAAAGATCAAATCAAAAGCTATGAATTAAAAAATATTAGCATTTTCCAGAAACTCCCTAAAGGGAATAAAGCAGATGTGAAATTTCACATCTCTTCAGTTTTTTATAAATGCCCTTTATAATTTGATTGTACATTATTCTTTTGCACCATTATGCCACATTTTTGGAATTCATGTGGAACTGAACAATGAATGAATATGTTCATAGTGTCCTTCACATTACCGCTGAGAAGACCGCTCTCTAAAAAGTGAATTCACAATGCCCCTACAGACTAGCAGGCATCTGCATACACAGTACTGTGTATTGTGTGTGGGTTTCACTGTTCTTTGTGTATCTCCAGTGATGTGAAAGTCTCTTCATTAATCTTAACTGAATTTGATTTTAGTCAAAGCGCTTTATCAGAGCCTGTTGTGCTCTTGCTCAGTAAGTAAGTGTTGGAGTGCCAATTTTGAGTGCGTGTTTGCCCTAAACATGACCGTAAGGGATGAGAAAATATATACAAAGGTTTTATTCTAAAAAGAATATCATAACTAACCGTCATAACCAATTACTGTTTGTTGACATGGTTCTCACTCAGCCTTTAGCTGTTTACTTGTTATTGTGCCATGTTGACACATTAGCAATGCAAATGTTACAGGCTGGAGTGTCTAGAGGTGCTGCAGATTCAAAAGTATTGTAATTATTTTTTTGGTGCATCCCCACAGGTATGTTTGTCACTTTGTGTTTGTGATTGTGTGTGCATATCTTGGTGTGGAACAAATGTCCCTACAAGGGAAAGAATATGTGACAGATTTGACCATTTGGGGACTTTTGGCTGGTCAAAGAAGGCAAAAAATTTTCCTTTTGGTTACTGAGGTTTAAGTCTATATTTCGGTGTAGGTGTACTATTAATTAGCTGCATTAATGGTTATGTCAATGGAAAGTCCTTACACGGATAGTAAGACAAATGTATGTGTGTGTGTGCGTGTGTGTGCTGTATGTCTTTCAGATATGACTTGCCTCAGTATGGCAGTCGCAGGAAGCTGATCTCTCCAGCGGGAACATATGATGAGTACGGCGAGGTGATTGTCGAGGATGATGGCAGCTATTATTACAGTCCTCATGAATCAGAAGGAGAGGTAGCAGAAAGTATTTTTTATTTTACACATGCCAATATTGTGAGCCACAATATATAAATGACAAATGTGTGAATTTATGTAGACAACCCTTTGCATTCAAAATAATAGATGTTTGGACTGTAACAGGTTTCCAGGCAGGCTAGAAGGCTGAGTCAGACTCTTCACAGACCTCCCAAATTTCCTCTGGAAGATCATGTTCCCAGACCAGAGCAGACCCAGTCTGATCCAGCAGGGGATACTATGTCTTTTCACAGTTCAAATCCTGTGATCAATCTCAGAACAGTGATGAGAATCAACAAACTGCTTGCTGCAGGGAAGGCCTCTAGGCCACCAATGCCTTTCCACCCACCATGGAAGAAGACTCGAATATTCCCGATGATGGAAAAGGCACAAAGTGTAGAGCCCACTAAACCGACTCAAGGCTCTGATAGTTCGGAGAGTGGTATGGTCATTGATGGTATCTTCTTCCAATCGAAAGAAGGAAAATCCACAGGGGAAAAACTATTCTCCAAACAGCTTCACACTCACAACAAATGTCAGAGCAACACAAGCAATAACACAGATAGCTCAAATGAAGGGAAGACATCGGTTTCCCAGGAAAGCAGTGATTTGGAAAAGAAGCCATATGGCTTTGTTAGCAACAGACAACCAACTGAGAGCAAGGTAGAGAGTGTAAATGCAGGTGCTTTTCTGGACCCCTATTTAGACAGATGTGCTGTATCATCTATAATATCCCAACATCCTTATTCAAACCGACAAAATGTGGCATATATGACCAGCTTTGATTCAGACAAAGAGCAGGAAATTTCTGAGGAGTCAGAGACTGAACAAGATGATTCTGAAAGTGAGTCCAAGACACATACAGAGCAAGACTCAGAGACAGAGACTGATACTGAGAGCGAGACGGAAAAAGAGTCAGACAGTGATAAAGAGTCAGAGGATGAGAATATTTCACGTAGTGAGAAAGAGGCAGAGACTGAGGATTTATCAGAGTCATGTTGCAAAGTCACTGGCACCCAGGAGTTTGTGCGGTCTGTTTTGCAGACGATGAATGAAACACAGTCTTCTAAACCTCGATTTACATCCAGCATAGCAGAGATCAGTTCTACAGTAGGCTTCAACTTTACACACAACACTTACAGAATATCTGAAGAGACCATGCATAAAGGTAAGGACAAGAATGAAGACAAGAAGGGGTCAAAGAAAGAAGATGACTCTGAGACCAGAAACAAGGATCCTAAACCTTTAATGGGTCAAGAAAAGGACCTTTCTAAGAGCAGTAAAAGCCAGAGCAAGAGCAGCTCCTCAGCAGGTAGCAGTTATATACAAGGCACAACAGACAATGGTAATCTCCCACCTATAGCTGAGGATGAAGAAGAGGAAATGACATCTGCAGGATCGCTCAGGAGTAGTCTTGGTAACAAATTTCAGGGGTCTGCAAGTGGAGCTGAAAGTCCAGAAGATGAAAAGGAGGATTCAGACACTGATGATACTGTTACGGCTGACTAATCTGGCTTGATGCCTTCTCAGTAAGCGTGGATGTCTCCTTTTGTTCTGCCTTGCGTGGCTCCTTAGTGCATCCTTAGTGAAATGGTGTGCGTTTTCCCCAGAGCCTATGCTCTACATTTCTAACTTTCCTAACTGCATATTCTCTTTTCAGCAGTCCTCTTTTTTCATCTCACTATTTACTGTGCCCAGTAAAGGTTTTGTTCATTAAGCAGGAATACCAGCAAGATGCAATTGAACAAACTTGCTCTTTAAATAAGTGTATTTATTTGTCAAGGATTATTATTCATCAATCTCAACCCACTAACCTGATGAACAAAATCTTCAAGGCTGTCAAGGCTGTGGCTTCAAGGATGTGTCGAGGGTTTCAAAAAAATCACTTGCCATTGGCTGTGAAATCCTTCACACTTCTTGGAGTGACATTGGTTGTGTATTTTTAACTTGTTTGGATATTAAGATTACATTGTGCATGTTTCCTGAGTCTGCTTGTTTTCCATCAACTGATCACGTTCTGTGCATGTGCCCTTCTTCTGACAGTTTGGTAGAAAGAAGAGAATCAAGTTGGTGGTGGATCGTGAGTATGAGACCAGTTCAACAGGAGATGATAGTGCTCCGGAGTCCCACCGAAACCGGTTGTCCAATGTAAACAGCCACAGTAACATCAACGGCAGTGTCTACTTGGCTCAAAATGGTTCCATCATCCGAACACGACGAGCCACTCACACCACCAATATCAAATTCAGCTCTCCTGTCCGACTTGGGAAGCACTTCAAAAAACTGGACAAATTGGCTGTGACTCAAGAGGAGAGAGTTCCTCTGAACAGCCCTGGTGCCTTGGGTGCCGCTGCGGGCGAACAGAACATTAACACCAGGCCCTCCAGTGGGTCCCTGGCCTCCAGCTGCATAGGACCAGAAAGCATAGCTTGCAAATATAATGTGGCAACAGCTAGCTCTGAAATAACACAAAATGTGGAAGAGCAAGAGTCCACTGTAGACAATGCAGAGGTGAGGGAAATGTTAGGTTCACACAGTGATCGCACACAGTCCGACGAGGAAGAACTGTGGATGGGGCCTTGGAATAACCTGCACATACCAATGACAAAACTGTGACATGCCTTGTAATATAATCCCTTACATGTTCATTTGTATTGTCTTAATAAAGGGGAAAAAATACTGAATTTGCAGCTTTACAATGAAATTGCACTTTTATTCCATATTTGACTTCTTTGCTTTTGTTTGCTTTCTGAAAGATCACCAGTGAGCTTGCTTCTTGACTATCCAATTCATGAACAACCAGCACAATGATGTTTCTGGTCTTCACTTGTTCATTTAAAAGATCCTTTCAGTTACCAATACACTGTTGAATTAAATGTTTATTTTGCATTTTTACGTTTCTGTGACAGAAGCAGGGTTGTCTCAAGCGGTGTACTGGGGCCCAGGGCGATATTTTTATTGCATGACCCAAGCTGAGGGAATTGTTTGTGTGTGTGTGTGTGTGTGTGTGTGTGTGTGTGTGCATACAAATAAACTTAACTAGTGCACAAATTACAGCATACCAAATTAAATACTGCACACTTCAAAAGCTGGCTACTGAGCTAGAACTTCCACTCAAATTTAGAGGTGGAAGCGGTGTAAATGGTGGACACGTGGCAAATGTGTGAATATATAATGCAGGCTTAAATGGTAAATGACATTAGGGTATCTGATATTAATTCGCAAACATGCTATTTGGGTGCAGAATTGCAAATTGTAATTTTTTTTTTTTTTTTTTAAAGTGAAAGGCTCGGAATAACGCAACTATGAGCATGAGCACAAAGATTTGTGTATACAGCTAGGCTGAAAGTTCCGACACAGAACATACAATATATTCCCCGAATATTTTAATAACATTTATTAGTACTAGAGTTTAAGCCCTAAAAAGGACATTACGATTAAATGACAAAATACAAACAAAATGTACTTCACATACAGCAGTGCAGGCGATTACTGATATCAATGTTGTTTTCTATGAACAACTTGATCTGTGATTAAACACAAACATAAAATTTTCTCTTACACACTTTGACAGATCTGTGTTTATTAAGTTGCTGCTTTCTGCCACCGCCACAATATTTTCCCTGCCTCCATCGCTACTTGTCAGAGTGCACTCCTCGTTGTTTTATTTAGTGTTTGGAAAGGCGCACTCTGAGTTACATTAGTGCTTGATATTCAAAGACTAAAAATAGTTTTCTGTAGCTCTTATGCATTTACATCTATTCCCCACATTTTAGCAGATATATAGTCAGCAAGGGTCTCTGGGTGACTGCCCCTTTGGCCCACCCTTTGAGACAGCCCTGGTAGAAGTTTATATTTCTGTTTTGATTATTTTTGTACACATTTACCAATGACAGTAACTGGGTTTATTCAGCAATGCACTAATGTAATGAGTTAAAGGTGCAGTTTGTCATTGTTAAGTGCTTTTATACTAAAAAAAACACCTTAGAGAAGCAGTGATTCCGATTATTGCCATGCAATGCATCTCATTAGTTTTGTCCACATTTCTCTGGCCTCCAAAAACCCTCCATCCCAGCCTGCACAGTGCTGCAGGGCAACCCATGAGGCATATGTAATTTCAGCAAAGGGTCTGAGGTCAGTTGGGATAAAGGGGACGGCTTATTTTTATTGCAATTCACCTTACAGCCAGCAGAAGGCTCTTAAATTTACAAACTGTTCCTTTAATAGTATATAATTGGATCGTATATAAACCTGGAAATACCTTTAATCAACCAATATTCTGCTCATTTCCTTCTCGTTTGCTATGACTCAAATAACAACAAAGCATTTTCTTTTCCTAAGGCCAGAGAGAACAGCCACATGAATAAACATTCCTGGTCAAAATTCTGTGAGCTTTTTTTTGGCCTTCATTCAAATGCAAGAAACAAACGGAGCAGCTGTGCACTCAATTGAAGTGCTCCCCAAAGACACAGGTAGGTAGAAACAGGTTGAAATAAAAGCAGTATTTTAAATTGGATAAATTAGACAGTTATTGTTATTATGAGCAACAGACTGGCAGTTGCCTTGGTGGGTATCGTCTTCCACACAGCACAGTATTACTCAAAATACAGGATGTTTAAAACCACTTTACTATTGGATTATGGTTCTTCAGATTGTGTGTCAGAAGAAACTCTTAAATGTTCAATGTACAATGTTCTGTGTTCTATGGAGCAGACATGGCTCTGAGTAGAACCCCTTTGTAAGAAGCTAAGAAGCCTTGATTATCCAAATCTTCGGGAGCACAAAGTCAAAAACCAGTTGGAATTTGGAAGTCTGTCCAGAATGATGTTCATATATAAATGGTAAATTCATTATATTCTTAAATGGTAATAAGTATTAAGTCTTTGTTTGTTTGTTTTTGATAAATGCTCAAAGACATGCTAATCTGTTTACTTTTTGAGAGGATTGGCTGTAACACCTATTTTTGCCACAAGGTGGTGCCTCTTTCTTTCTTTCTTTCTTTTGTACTCGTCTTCTGTGAGTTCTTCCCCCTGTTAGTAATTGAAACACTTCATTAAAAAAATACCTAAAAGTCTTATTAAAGTACTGAGTTAAAATTAGATCATTTATATTTGGTAAGAAATCAGGAGTTGGTTAGTTTCCATGCTTAGATACTGGCACGTGTGTTCCCTGGCACACGCATGTGACACACTCACGTTTTACAAGTGAGGAAATGACTGACATCAAACCAATGAGAAGAGCGGCTCTGAACTTGACTATTTAATTACACCTTAAGAGATTACACGGTTACCATAATAACATTAATATACGTTTGATCTTCAGCTCACGTTACCAGTGAAATATTTCACAAAAAACACGTCCAAAGTAAACAATTAAGTCGATAATTACAAGGTGCCTGATTCGGCGATTACAGGTGTACGAGCATCACGGTTATTTAAAATTCTATAATTAGCCTTCTGATCAGAGAGAAGCTATTCAAAGTGTCCCATTGCACATCCTGGAGCCATTATGCAGTGCCAGGGCCAGGGTGTGTTAGCATGTGTACACACACACACACACACACACACACACACATGGTTGTCGTAATGTCCTTGTGAGGACCTTCCAAAGACATGCAGCTGACATGATTACTCATGCAGCAAATGAATACTATGGCTACACATAAATCTAACCCTAACCTTAACCTCAGTAACCAAAAGGAAACATTTTGGCTTTTTAATTAATTATTTTTACTTATTTTTAAGTTTTTAATTAAAAAGAAAAAGTCAAATGTCCCATCAAAACTGTCAGATATTCCTTAGATATAAACACACACACACACACACACTTACCAGAATCTCTGGCAGACATCCAAATACATGCAGAGCAGCTGTGTTGGCTTCAGGTGAATAATAGGTTTGTGGTTTTGTCTTAAACTCATTTAAACCCACTGGTTTATAGAAAGGCTGTTCAGAGCCATCTTAAGCATCCACAAGCAATATATTTTGCTCAGCTCAATGCTTGGATCATATGTTGTCTAAATTTCACATCACTTTGGATGAAAGTGTCTTCCAAATGAATTCAAAAAAGTCAATTATGGTATTTGAGGCTGTTCTGGCATTAGCTTCATTTATAGTGGATACATGTCATATCATAGTATCATCTCCCCCTTAAAATACAGAGCAGCACTGATTTTTAAAGATCTGAAATATAAATTCCTATCTATCAAATGCTTTGGTGAATTGTATATTTAGAGCCATTTTTAATTATATACTGACTCCTCCACACGCTGTGTAATTTCCTCTTTTCAAAACAACACTACAGACATAAGCCTGCATGCTCACAAGTACACACTCTGCACACACACACAGTAAATAAATGTTGATGGCATCTCACCCAAGCATTTTATTACTGCTGAAAGGCTGGGCATATAGAAAAATATAAGCTTGGCAGTCTGACTCTCGTAATGAGGGGTTGCACGAGGCAGGCAAGGGCTCCAGAGCGCACATTCTAAAGACAGGCCCCTGCCATCATGCCAGCAGAACCAGTAATATGGCATGTCACAATAATACAGAAATATCCGGTGTGTGGCTTAGTCTGTTGTGAAGCATGCTTTCGGTACCTGCATGCATGCCACAGGTTCCTGGATGTGAAGTATGTGATAAACAGTAGTTTTGAGCATCTGTTGTGTAGGCCCATTTCTTTCTCATTTTGGAAGAGGTGCTCTCTTTACAAGGTTATTCATCACATTTCGTAATTTTCTCCTAATGTAGCGGAGTGGAAAAAGCAAGGAAGACTGCCAGAAATACAATTTTAACTCCCTGCGTTTTGTGGTGGTGTCATAGCTTGTGCATGTGCTCTGCAAATTTAAATCCACTCGTTCTCTGTTGTAAATCAACCAGTAAATCAACATTTTGGCTGTTGGCCCTGACAGCATTAAGGCACAGTGTAGCATCAGCGGGGCCTCTTGTTAAAGCAAAATGTGATGAGAAATGGCATGCTTGCTGGACTGAGGCTACACACAGAATTTTGGGTTTTTAAATGGGAATTTGATTGTCTGCTCTCATTTGTGGGTATTCGCAAGAAAACCACAGCGCCTCGATCTTACCGGCCAAGCAAATCTCCTCTTTTCTGAATTGGTTTTAAGGCATGTTTGTTATGAGTTTACTCTAGCCGCTCAATCTTCAGTTTATAACCCAAAATAGGCGAGGCAATATGACTCCTGGTATGCCGTGAAATTATACAGTTCAGCTTGTACATGCCACAGCATTTTAAACACCTTGAAGTCATCTTTTGAGTCTTTAAACCCCTAGGTTAAGCAATTTAGGCCTACCAAATATAATAATTGAATCACTCTAAGCTTTTGAGAAGCATGGGGTTTGGGTAGTGTTGCTCAAGTCTCGGTGTGCCAACATAGTGTGGCAAGCCTTAAATATACAACACCAGCTAAATACCAGTTAAATTGGTCATTCCGCGGGAACCTTGGGCAGCTCTACTGGACAGTTCTGTAGTACTGCTCCTTTTATTTTCCTTACCGTAACCCTAATGAGCCTGGCGCCATGGGGCTTTTACAACGACATTGGCTAAATGGTGGCAACATCTCTGTTGCTGTGGTTTGAGCCCCAGTTTTGTGAATTCTAGTGCGTTTGGGATTGCAGCTGATGAGGAGAGCCTTTGCTCACAAATGAAATGCTTTTCATAATTCATATATCACCATCATTGTATCTTACAAACAGAACTGCTGCTGTAATCATAAAGTCCGTCTTGTGCTCATCTCAGGACACTTATTCGCAATACGCTCATACTGAGCATCCTTTTAACGCAATTAGTATTATTTGACTTTATAATATACAGTTGTAACAGAGTAGCGATGTATAATCACGCTATCCAGTGTCATCCAGATGAGGATGGGTTCCCTTTTGCATCTGTTCCTCTCAAGGTTTCTTCCCCATGTTATCTCAGGGAGTAGATCCTTGCCAATTGCGCCTCGCTTATGACAGATCTACATCCAGATTTCTGTAAATCTGTACAAATAGAAATGAAAATTGAAAACAAAAGATCTGAACGTGTCTTGGTACCAAAATGATTTGAAAGCAGGAAGCAACACTGGTCCTTTAGTTCTTGAAGAAGACCTCATGCTGGGGAATAAATGGTAAATTACTGACCAGTGCAGTCAGGCAGCCCAAGCAGTACTGAGTCCCATCCATCATTGCACTGATGGCCAAAACAATTGTTCACTGTGCTGGCTATCATCAGCCTTACTTTGATCTCTTTGTCATGCTAATAAAGCCACCTTATAGTCCTGAAAACCATAGCCACTCTAGTACATATTAAACCAGCAAGATGTCCTCCCCTCAGTGAAAACCCTCTGTGATCTTTAGATCTTAGCTTGGCTGGACAATAACTGTAGCATACAGTTATAAAGTTACATACAGTGGGCAAATGAAGAAACTGGGACCCAACACAGTGCAGTCTGTTGTTTTGTGATGTTTTGTGTCATTAAGCTTAGCAACACCACATCAATAAGACCATTCACAAATGGTCACATGTAGATCCTGCTAATAGAACTAATAATAAATGATCAAATAAAACAAAAATAATTAAAAAAAAAAAAGATTACCACACACCACATGCTCTGTCAGAGGCACGTGTTTTTGGTTCAAGTACAGCATGGCGCCAGTAGTATGAGAACCCCTTTGATTTGTGACCTCTCCCGGGTTAATTATAAAGAAGAAGTGCATTAGCTGTAATAATGCTGTTTTTCTTCTTTTCTTCTTCTCCATGCAGAGCTCGTCCATTTCTGTTTCCTTTGCCCTTATTATCTGCCAAAATGTTTTTGCTTTTTCTGTCACAGTTCAGACAGTCAGATGGGTGTTTGATGGGACTCTGAAGCTCAGTGGGGTTAACAGGTGGCTTTGTGGTGTCAGAGATGAGTGTTTAAGTGTTAATACCTTCCAATTTTCCCCTTACTTTTACCTTCTAGTGGTCAGCCTTCACTGACAGGGGCAGGTTAACTGCCAAAGTACAAGGTCAGACTAAAGCACAATTGTAATAGTTAAAATTCAGTTAACAAAGGTTATGTTGCATATAATCAGATATTACTGAATAAGGTAAGTATGTTTTTTACCCCTTAAAGGCATTTGCCCTGAAGCATATTATTCAATAACTGCAGTGTAAATAATAATTACAAGATAGAGAAATATCAGTCTGAACCTGTAAATGAGTCCTGGGAGTTTGAGGGGTTAGATCATAAAATCGGGAGAGAAAAAAAAACGTTTTGCGGTCCAGTGAGTAGGTGTGGCTTGTGTTTTCATTCCTCCTTGACTTCTGTCATTAGATACATCACAAAACATCCACAAGCAAGAGTATAAATAGCGATCCCCATGGTAGCGCAAACAACTTCTGTTATTCATGTATCCCACTTGGTATTTTTTACTGAGCCATAGCTTCAAAAGTCTTCTAATGGATTCTTAATTATATGCTTTGTCATTTATTTTGTCAACGAAAGCTCATTTCTTGCCATCAGGCCTGACCGAAAGATACAGTCACAATGCTGTCATACTCCCGGTCTCAGACAACTCCTATTTGTTTAGAGAGACCTTCTTTCCATCACAAGCTCTTAACAGATGTACACTATGTGACTGGTGCAGGAAGCGATAGGATGTTTGCGTTGCTGGCTCCTACCGTAAGCACAGCTGTGTTTGGTGTGCTATTCCTCCATGCTGTATTAAGTGTCCACCCACATATGTGGCACATGCACCAGGAGCCATGACTTGGCAATAGTTAGGGAGAACAATGGTTTGCATAAACTGACGCGCCATGCCCGGCACGCTGTCATTTGCAGCAATAATTGGCTGGCTGGCATTTTTTATGGGCCTGTGATGCAGACTGAATACCAGGCATTTTAAACATAGTTTTGGGAGCCCTTGGGCCTGTGGTTGGAGGCACAAAAAAGACATGTAAATTGAGGTTTCGCTCCGCTGCTGAGCCGTCTGTGTCCATCCTCCATGTCCAGAGATACGAGATACATAACTGCAGTTTGGTTTGCACGACAAAAATCAGCATTGGGTTTTCAAATTTGTGCCTTTGCATTTTAGTATACTGGCTTCATTTTAGGTTGTTTTATGGTTTTATGTGAAGTTGCCTTGTGTGCATTTTAAGCTTAGAAAAGTTATAGCACAATCCAGACAGTTCTCCAACTTGGTGCCGATAAAATTGGCTCTGCAAACAGAAATTCACTTGAAATCAGTTTTCCATTACCAGGTATGTCCTGTATTGCCCACACTGCGATGGACTGGTATCCCATCCAGGGTGCATCCCACATCAGGCTCAGTTTCCCTGGGGTATGCCCCTGATCCACCATGACCCAGATCAGGATGAAATTCTTACTGATGTTGAATGAACGAATGAATGAATGAATTGCCTACAGTTTAATACACCAATGTATAATAATAATTTTGCTACTAATTTAATACAAATTTTAACTATTGTATTATTTATGTAACCTCCAAACTCTAACATGGATTTGGATCACCATATTTTCATGTGCCATCATTCAGAGTATAATTTTAACCATCTCTACATAGTTCATTGATAAACTAACATAAATTGTATTATAAACATTAATATATAAATATAATATAAACATTTACAGACATAAAACTCTATTGTGTTAAACTGAAAAGAAAAGAAAAAAGAAAAGAAATTGCAACATGAAAATACAGGATTTATTGCCATTGAGCAATCTGTCCTTTCTAAGCCATTATTTTTAATCAGGTATGCCTTGGGGTCATCTAAACACTTGCCATTTAATCAAGGAAGTCTTCACTCTTCTTCAGCATAAAGCCAGGGTTACAGAGGCCTGAACTTTGAGTGATAGATGGTTTGTGTGCATGGAAGCACTCAGAGGCTCAGGATCAGAGTGGAAAGAGAGGCCACTGCCTTCCTCCTCCTGTCATCCTGTTGATCCAGTTGATGAACAAGCCTCTGGAGAAAGAGGATCTGCTGTCCTCCTCTGGTTTTTGTCACAGACAAGTAGCCCTGAGACATGTCCTTAGAGTCAAGAGGATTGCTGACAAGTGCATTAATGTAAATGCGTAGAGTGGATTTTTATGAGACAGAGGCCTGGCTAAATTTCAAAACATGTTATTTTATTAATTACTTTGCATTTCCATCCACTCTGGTATTTTGCATTTTAGTGTCATTTTATTTGATGCCTGTGATGTTGTGTTCATGTTTGATTGCTTGGTCTAGTATACAAATGACACTTTCATGTCATATGTTCTCAGTCCAGTGGATTGCACTAGCTAATTGCATTTCATGTTGCTACAGCATCAAAATAAAGGAAAAAAACGGTGCAAATGGCGTAAAATTTATTGGTTAGATACCTAGTGTGCATGCCCAGTGTGCTGTTTTATATCATTTTCATGTTTCATTATGGAGAGGAATCTTTTGGGAAACAAACTGAAAAATGATAGTGTGACCAAAAAGATGAAAGTGCCATTTTGAAATTATTAGTGTGGACTAGATCTAACATGGTCATGACATGCCCTGTTTTCCCTCATAAGCTTATATGAGCTCATTCTCTCTCCGTGTCTCATGATCACCCTGTTCCCAAACCTGTGTTCTAACCAATTCAACCCAGATCAGCCAACGCAACATGACAGCCATGGCATGGCGATAGTGGTGCCGTGACAGACCACAGCTGTCTGCCTTTAATGTCCTTCAAGTGTGTACCTCAGTCCCTGCTCCTATGGCTGTGGATGAGAGAGAGACAGAGTGTGTGCTGCAGATCAAATAGGCATTTCCCTTGAAGTTGGCAAGAAAACGGAGACATAAGGAGCAGATAGGCCTGCTCCAGTGTTGGGATAGTGTGCTAGGAATCTGGAAAGAAAGTAGAAAGGGATAAATTAAGTAGAGATTGCTTATTTTGTTTGCGTATCAGCTCTCACAAGTAATTTTTTTAAGGTCATAGGGACATTTGGGAATCTGCAGATGGCAGGAGAAATATTTGGTTGCTGATGCTCATTTGTTCTCATCCCCTCTTTTTGTGCCTCCCTGTCTGTCTCCATCTCTGTTTTTGTCTTCAAGAAGAAATCATGCAATTTTGAAAGCCGGTGTCTCCACTAATGAACCAGCAATTTAGCTCGGCCTTTGATGTATCATTCATTATTCAGGCCTCAGGTTGCCTCAAGGCCTCCTTTTTATTTTCTCGTACTGTGTCCCAGACTGTCTTCTCATTGTTGTTGTCTAATCAAATGGACTTGCTTATTCTGCAGAGCTTCATGGATGCACCGCATAGCCTTGTAATAACAGAAATTGCATGGATGGCCTGAGGAGTCGTGACGCCGCTGACAAGAGACGACTGCCATCGCTCCATAGCTCGGCTTGCATAGCTGCAGCACAGAGCCTTGTCATTACCTTCCACATACACACATGTGTGGAGACTTTATACATCTTACAGGAAAGAATTTCAACTGCATGCTGTCACTCACATTATTGCGTAACTGTTTTCGTTTTGGATGTTTGCTCTGGGCCTAGTGATTATAAATTACCATGTGTCCATAAGTGAGCATAATACATATTGTTATAAATCGAGATAAGTCCCATTTTTGGAAAGGATTTGTCATTTATCAGCATGACTTAACAAAACTTTCCATGACATTTCCATGACAAATCATGTAAGCAATCCTCCCCTTCCCTCAAACCATTCAGATCCTAAGCATTTAGGTTAAATTCCAAGAATGCTGCTTTATTTGTTTGCAGGGAAACAGCATTTGAAGAAAGAGGAAAGAAAATTACAAGCCAGAAGACAGTGTAATGGGGTTCAGGGAGTCTCCTTGATCCTGGGCAATGTAAGGCCGCGAGACAGACCTAGAAAGAGCAAGGCCGAAGGTGTGTGTCTGGGCTGTGCAGTGATTAATTGTGCTCTGATTTAGTAATTGTGCTTTTAATGACAGGCTCTGTCATGCAGCATTGTTACTGGTGGACTCTCCTTCATCTGGTGCCAGCAGGTCTGCCACTGAACACAGACCGGCTCCGGCTTGACTTTCGGCCCCGTCATGCTTAGCCTGACTCAATCTCCCTGACCAATAAGCTCAGTCTGAGTAGAATATTTGCTGTGCTTTACACTTTTCTATATCACTCCATATGCAGCTCAGTCCGAGGAGATATTTGTATTTCAGCTCGGTAGCACAGTATCTCCGAGCACTATTTTACTCAGTGATTAGATCTGAACCTTGCTACATCAGGGATGCCTGTCTTGAAGTCATAAGTAATCAAGCAGCTCTAGAGTGGAGCCAGGAAGAAAGAGACTGCGACTCAGGGAGGATTAAAGTAAGGCCACACCTCGCTTAAACGCTGGACTCTACGTCACCGCTAATCCCTCTGACATTTCATTAATGCCTGGTCCACACACTATAATCCTCCGTTTATCTTGGTGCCTTTATCATTCAAGGCACAAGAGGCCTACAAATGAGCTAAATACCCAGATGCGGAAGTTAGGCTGCAGGCTCAATGGACAGGACACAGATATTTCTGGCTTTCCTCCTTAATCTTCCATCTCTGTAAAGACGGCACAAGACATCTGATATCAATTATCATTAGAGTTGTGGTCAGTGTGTCGGGAACCCTTCTCTAGAACCGTCCATTATCATCCTGCTGCCGTCTTTTAAGTATTACAGATTGGCTCAGCTATCAGGCATGCTTCCTTTGTTATCTGTCACAGTGGTAAAACAGGCTACAGTGAATGAGTCACCACAGTTGTCTCTTTAACTGCCACAAGCAGAGTCTAAGCAGGAATATTAGATGTTTTGTGGTTTTACAGTATCCCTGCACCATTATAACAGGACAAAGCTGACGTGTGCTGAAAGTTGTGTGACCAAGACATTTCAGTGAGAGGGTTCACCAGTGCCCTTATTCTCCCACAAGCATTAAGCCTCATGCACACTATACAACTTCCCAGTCACTGACTTCCAGCCCTGACTTCCCAGTCACTGACTAATTACCTCACCCCAGCTTTCACTCCTGTGGCGACCGCTCATGAAGTGTGCATGGTCCTGCAGTGTGATCTTCCCAAAGGCTGCGATATTTTCAAGCATGTTTGATTTCCTTAGTAATGAATCATATAGCGTGAACCCATCTGTGACTCGGAACAAGAACAGTGCTTAGAAACAGCCAATGAGTGTCTAAGAGGAAATAAAATGAATCTGTTGTAATGCGCAGCAGATCTCTGAATCCAGTTTATCATCCATTTATATGGGTGGCAGAATGAGGACAAATTGTAAGCACAATAATAATAATACCTCTATGAGAAATTGGATAGTATGGTTGTTAGAAACAGCAGAAATAAAAACAAACATAATGATTCCTGAGTATCCGCACAGTATAAAAAGAGCTGTACAACCCCCAGTTCTCTTTACAGAACAGACATTCCACACTGCCCACTTTTCCGCAGCTCATCCTTCCTCCATATTTTTCTCGTATTTCTCTTTTTTCTTGCTTCCATACAAAATAGTGACAAAGTCACCAAGTCACTTGATAGACAGCTCTGACGAATATTTTCATAAGAAAGATTTATGTTGTGAACAAAGATCATCGATCTTTTTACAGCGATCATGTATTGTGCACAAAAGCACTCATCTACCAAACAACTGCAAGTTGTGTAGTGTGAGTGGGTCAGCAATTCTGAGATTTGGAAAGTCATGTAGCGTGCACTCTGCCTAAAGCTGATATGACTAATGTGTTTCATTTTCTACCCCATTGCTATTTACAGTGTCTGCAAAATGTCTGCCTATGTCTTATTAGTAAAGCTTGGATGTCTACATGTTTATTTCCATTTAACGGACATTAAATGTTTTATATTTGTAACGTTTGACTGCAGGGTGGAAAGCTGCTGAAAGGCTTAATTATAGGCATATTTTCAGATAACTGTCCAATTCACATTCTCCATGACTTTCCCAGCACCTTTTTTTTTTCTTTGCAAATAGCTTGGCCATCAAATAAAATGACATGAACAGGACACATGCCAATGCAAAGCAGTGTGGGCAAACCTGGCAATGAGCGAGTCTGTCGTGTGTGGCTTAGTCAGCAGATGCTGAAAAGAACACTACTTACAATTTATAGTTCTCGCATACATTAAAGAAACTAGTGCCAGGCATTCTGGAAATTCAAAGTTAGCATGTCTACATCACCTTATGTGGAGAAGTCAATCATGCAAGCTCACAAGCATTGAAAAAATCTATAAAATGAGTTTATCAAATTGTTAAAATTTTACTAAAAAAAGTACCTGAAAGTGGAATAATAATATGGCAGCTCTGTGTAAGCAAAACCCTGTTGATTTGTCATTATCTAATTGTGTCAGTGACCTAACTCTAGATCAAATGTCTGTTTAAATTCCACAACAAATGACTCACTGAAGAACGTGGTTTTGTTTCACTGTTTTGAGAAGACTCTTGCGTATGAACCTTGTCCAAAACTCCTTGTCCTTCGTTCTGCACACGCCCGAGACCACACACTGCTGGAAGCACTGCAGTCTGTGTTTGCTGCCCTGTAGCACGTCTATGCTCTAATTGTGGTTTCAGTTGTTGTGCTCTGCTACTCCTCAAAAATACTCCAGTGTCTTGATTGGCTTTTAATTGGCTCATGAGTGTGTGTTGTCCTAGCCCAGGGGCCTGTATATTGGACAGCTGATGAAGTGATGATGGCGGTACAGGATTATGACTGAGTCTGCAGAGAATGAGTAATGTGTGGTAAACTCGTGATGGAAACTTTAAAGAGGATTGAAGCTCTTTATAAATTCAGCTCATAATGGCCCATGACAACTGCACTGTGATCTTATGAAGCTTGCTGCCATGGTTCTACGTTTAGTCTTAAATACTCACAAAAACCCTTCTTTCATTAGCTAGGTTTAGAGGTGTTTTATTTTCTAGATTGAGTATGTATTAAAAAAACATTAACAATTTAGCTGGTTTTAATTATATTGTTTTACATTTTGCCGTTAAGCTAAAATTCATTATCATATTTCGTCTACAGTTACCTTCAGAATTATTAACACCTTTGGAAAATGAGCAAAATAATTGTATAAAAACGACACTCTCAAATATTCCAATCAGTTGGGGAAGATACCTAAAAAATGTTATAAGATCTTGTTTTTTTTTGTAATAAAAAATATTTAAAATATATATATATACTGCCTGATGGATATGTGACAACATTACTGATATGGCTTAACAATAATTAAAATGAAATATTTTTCTTCCATCTTCTTAAAAGGGTGCCAATAATTTTGAAATTGCCAGTAATTAATTAGGACATCATTTCCAACATGACAGAACGATTCCTCTTATGCTTTACATTCTGTCTTATGATGTGTCTTATAGCAGAAAGATTTTCAGTCATCATCTTCTTCTCGGACTACATACGATTAAATCACCAGCTCTTCCAAAATTTCTTGAGAGAAATTGTATTCATAAAAACAAAGCATTTTGATCATATTAAGCAACAGATTTTATTTTTTTTAATAAAAGCAATGTGAGGGCTATAATATAATATTACAACATGCAAATTTACAGCATTTACTCTATTATTAATATTAACCCAAAATTGTTAATTGACGAGATCCTGAATGAGCTCTTTGACCCAAACATGGCTTAAAGTGGGTCTAGATTAAACTAAACTCTAATGTTCTACATCTGCTAATTCACCCAGGTAAGCCTATTATCCAACAGTTGAGATTAGTCTGGCCAGACTGTTGAATGTGCTTCAAGCTGCTTCTTGAATCCCAAACTTCATCTGGAATCCACATAAATTGCTTTTAACTGAGAAGATCCTCTATTTGAAGTCTGTTATTTGTCAACAGGTTTGTTTGGATGAGAAACACCTGTGCTTGAAGAGGAGATTAGGGCGGTTGAAGAGGGCTGTTTTGCTGTGATAAGTCCAGCTCTGTAGGACTCACCTGCGTACAGTCTCCACTATGTTAAAGCCACTGCCTCTCAGAATAATTAGAGCAAAGATAGTGGCGATGCAGACTTTAGGCTCAAGCCTTGCTTCTGATGACACCACTTGTGGAAAAATCACATACGTTTCACATACATTTTTCTACATGTCATTATGTAAATACTCTGTGAGCACAGGCAGCATGATGATGCAGCGGGTAGCACTGCTGCCTCACAGTTTCAGGTTCGATCCAGAGCTCAGGCTGTGTGCATGCATCTTCTCCCCCATGCTTGTGAGGGTTTCCTCAGGGTTCTCCAGTTTCCACATCCCAAAAACATGGGTTGGCTTTGCTAAATTTCTCCTAGGTGTGAATGAGTGTATGTGTGTGTGTGTGTGTGTGTGTATTTGAGAGTGGTACACTGAGATGGGCTGGTGTCCCATCCAAGGTACATTCCCGCCTCACATCCACTGGTCCTGTGATACACTCCGGATCCTCCACAACCCTATCCAAGAAAGAGCACTTACTTTAGAAGACTGAATGATGAATGTGATCACATGTTTGCACATATGTGAAAGTGCATTTTAATATGTAACACCCTGTAATTATAAACTCAAATAAATACAACAATATGTGATCACGTTGTTCATTTATCTGAAAATTGAAACCACAGGCCCTGCATATGGCAAATGAAGATGTGAAAATAAATGAATCATCTGAAACTAAATCACGTGTGAAAATAAAACAAATGCTCGACATGTGAAAAGTCCAAAAAAAGAAGTAAAAAAGCACATGAAGTGTCTAAAACCCACACTAAAACTAAATTTCTCTTGTGAAGATCATGTGACTTTTCAGTAAGGGACTTGATTGAGTCTGTAGACTTGTTGGGTACATTAATATTTCCATTTATGGGGTGTTTAAATGATTTAGAGTCTATATTAGAAAAGTGTCTAGACGTGCTTTCTAGCCATAGCAAACCACTGCATTCACTCACACCACCATTAACAATTTTAAAACCACTATATTGGCATGGGTTATTTGTAATTGCTTGCATCCATGATGGTTGCCATTAGTCCTTACCAAAAGTAAAAATTCCTGCATCTGAGTGATGAATATAATAATAGGGCAGTTTTTTTCTGTGGTCTGTCTAGCCGTTATATGTGTTACTTTATTATAATAGTGCCAAAATGAGTTGCTGAATGGGTGATAATCTTAAAGCTGCTGCTTTCTTGCCGCCTGCATGCATTCTCATTGTACTATACAGAAATAGTCTGCATACTTCACATATAATCATGGTCTGCATTATATAATTTGTAAAGTGGCTCCTTTAGAGTGTCAAAGACATTGAAATTGCGAATGGAAAGTCATTTCATGATGAATTTCTCAGCAAACTCAACCAAGAAATTCTGCAAGCTACATTTCCTCTTCAAACACTTGGTATTTACATACACATTAACCAAGATATACTTGATTAAGTAGAATTAATGCAGCAGTTCCTTTAAAGGATTTGTGATTAAAGTGAGAAATGAATTGTAAAGAATGTAATCAGGAAGCAGTAATAGTCAAAACACAGGATACAAAAGTAGAGAAGAAGACTTGGGCATTAATGCAAAAAAAAAGGGGAAAATTGAAAAGGAAAATATATACAAGAAAAGGCTAAGTGGTTGTTAGGCTTTTTTTTTTTTATCAGCACATCAAACACAAAACAGGATTAAAAATGATTCCTCATATCACTATCTTCTCCCTCCATCTTCCTTATGTCACACTTTTGACATGTGAAATGAAACATGGTGTTTTAACAACAAACCCACAATCTCTCTGATAATGTATGATGGAAAGGTGAAAAAGACTGTCTTCTACCAACAACAAATGTGATTGATGGCGCAGTTGTCATAGATACATCTGTCATTTTAAAGGACTGGAAATCAAAACAGCTTTGTGGATTGCTTTATTTGCCGCACGGCCTGTGCTGTCAACCATATAACCGATTTTTAAGCTTTTGAACCAGCAATCATCAACATGCAGTGTTCACATAATACATGAGCAGTTCGCCAGATCAGAGGTGTGTAAACTCTTTAAAGCAACATTACAGCAACATTAAAGGACATCTGTGTTGCCTTTGATTTATTTTTATGATTTCATTGGTGCCTCTGTGTGAGCGTGTGAGTCTCTCACTACTGTTAAACAGGATGTTCGCTGATATGGTCTACTGGGTCACGTGAGTTCACCTCTGCTTCTCTGTGGATCTGGTTTGACCCTCATTTCGAGAGGAAGCTGCTAAGGCATGCTTAGGTAACACTGACTGACGTTGCTCTGAGTCAGTCTCTCTGTTTGTCTCTGCACATTAGTGAGTAGCTCGAACATAAGCGCAGGGTTTGGGCTCTCAGATGGAAGGGGGGCTGATAGAGGTCCTTTGAAGTGCTGTAATGTACACCCACCCCTCCCTCTTCCCTTTTACCTTATTTACGGTATTTGTTTCAAGCACAGTTGAGGAAAAAACTCCACCCCAATCCCCCACCACCACCACCCAAAGATTACACTCCACTCAGGCCGTATGGCCACTCCATTCATATTTAGTGTGATACCTTGCAAAAATGCGGTTCTTCTTCGGAGGAGAGAAATGATGATTCTCTTACCCACAAGAGGAAGTATGGTGAAAAGGTCGCTCGCCCCTTTCAAGCCTAATCTGAGCAGCTTTTTCTGCTTGTCATTACCATCAGGCACCGATGTGCTAAATGTTGTTTGTTTTTAGATAGCAACCAGCCTTGTGAAAGCACAGCCTCTCTTTTTGAAGTGCCTCGCTGGCCTCGAGGCTGCCTGCGGCCTTGTTGGCAGATGTAGATAAACCCCACGGACTTGGGGGCATCTCTTCTAAGCCCTTCCCCCAAATTCCCTGCCCCTCCCTAATAACACATATTGTTTGCCTCCTAAACAACTGTGCAAATGAGCAAACACACTGATAGTAATGTGTGGGTAATGGCTCGAATCAGAGCTGCCATTGTTTTGTGGCCTGGTCCTCACACCGTTGCACCGTGGCCTGTGGGACAACTCAATCCAACACATTTACACCTGACTAAGATCAAAGATTCTTGCCTTTTTTTCTGGGGATGCAATCACTTAGGCAAATGAGATGCTGTGCAAACTCTCCTTTGTGTTAGCTAAGTTGGGCATTTGTATAGAACAAATGGGGGTGTTATGGGTTTTGGTAAAGGAAAAGCCTCGATCAAAGGGAAGCGACCGGGCCCTATTAAGCCCTAGAAAACTGTACAAGGCACAAAGGAAACGATTGAGAAGAAGGCTAAATTGGCTTTGGGCTTCTCTCGAAGGGAGAAAATGAATGTGACAGAATAGCCATTTAGAATGGGCATCAGTGAATTGAGTGGTCCTGTGGAATGACATTGTCCTGTTTCTAGGGGAGACGGGAAATGTGTGTGCAGATACAGGATGTTATCTGCTTTCAACTCTCCCTGACCCACAGAGCACAATGACAGAACGAGGCAATGCTGCTTCTCACTTTGACAAGCATCAAAGCCAACTTCCTGAAGAATTGTTGCATGAAATTGGGAATCAGCAGCTGCCACACAAAAATCAATGATAGCTTTTAAATTTGTGTGTTATTTGCTGGGCGATAGATGAAGCGTATCTCTTCAATTCTTTATACACTGTGGTGTGTGTGTAAGAGAGAGAGAGAGAGAGAGAGAGAGAGAGAGAGAGAGAGAGAGAGAGAGAGAAAGATGATACACTCATATTAAACACAGCACTGTGGTGACAACAGAAGGACTACTGCTGGTTGCCACATGACTCAACATGGCCCCTAATTCACCCACAGCTACATCACTGCTCGATACCACTTTAAATAAAGTCCTTATCATTATGCTAATAGTGAATAAAACTCATCATGCAAAACTTACTGGAAGCATTCATGAAACATTATCCTTGTTTTTTGGTAATTGCATATGAATTCATAAATTTGACCAAACACTCTGGCAATCAAATCTTGGCAATGATTACATCATGAATAAAACACTGTCTATTTGTAGAAGAATGGTTGTACTCATATTTGTTCTGGACCCAAGAACGTGGAAAAATTTGAGTTTTTGCAACTATGGATGCTTGGCTGTTTACCCCACTTATAACTTGCTCAAACAAATAATGTTGACTGCAAGATGACATGACAAAGTCATGTGTAAACCTTTTGGCACTGACTGAGGGTGGGCCTTTGACTCACAGACTAATTTATCTGTCAAAATTAGAACAAATTACAAGGGTGAGTCGAATGAAAACCTTACAAGTGTGACATAAATTAGAGAAACTGCATTAAATTAGTAGCTGCAGAAGTAAAAAATATACTAGTGGTCCATTGTTCTTTCTTTTTCACTAATGGAAGGAAGGTTTAAGTCATCATCATCATCATCATCATCATCATTAGTTTGCTCTAAGGCATTGATCTAATGTTAGTATTTTCTTAACAGTGTGAAGTTATCTTCCTCATTGAGATAATACACATGCCATCTCCTCACATCCGCTGGTGGCCAACGTCAAAATACTTACAGCCGTACTAATAGTACCAATAGTAACTTGTCAAAAATCATCGAACACATTAAATATAATTCCTAAACCATGATAATGTGTGTGTCCATAATTGACCTTTTAAAAGTTTGTACTTTCCAACTATATTCAGAATAAAGTGTGATATGTGATATGTGAATGTGATAATTGTACATCAAGATGTTAGCATGATGTCTGAGTAAAGTAACAAAAAAAAAAAAAGATTTTTGTGCTATCATTTGAAGTCAATCTCCTGTGTGTGTGTGTGTGTGTGTGTGTGCGTGTGTGTGTGTGTGTGTGTGTGTGTTTAGTGTTGGTGAGTGGGGTTTTTTTTGCCACTAATTATCCTCTGGGAGCCTTTTTGGCTTTCTTTAGCTTAGCTTTACTTTCCCTCTCTCGCATTTAATTCATGAATGATTGTGATAAGAGATAAGGTATCTACTGCAATTTCCACTGAAGTTCATTCTTCCATAATGTTACAAACTATGACCAGATCACTTGTGCTATTCTATAGCTTTCACATTATACACATGCCTAAGTCTGACTGAGCTTATATGGACAAGAAATGTTCTGTTTATTGTGGTTTGTATCTCACTTACACCTGTATGTAACGAACAGCTGACACACTCAAAAAAGCAATTTAGTCGTTATATTGTTAAATAAGTGCTGCTAAGTATGCTATATAATGTTGAAATTGGAAATGATTATTAGTGATATTATATAATTATTATTATTAGCGATTAACTACCCTAGTGAGCACATTTGACGTTTGAGAGCTAACTGCAGAAACCAAATCATAGAGAATGTGATGTGACACTGCAGTGACTTATGGGAAATCCAGCATATTGTTTAGACTCAAACCAGCTGAGTCCACCTTATGAACAATCTAGCTGTTTCTTTTCAATGTTATTAAAATAAACAGCCAAAAATTAAACAAAACATCAAGAATAACATCAGAATCATTCTCCTCCAAGCACGAAACTCAAACTCATCGCTGAGGTACTACAGAGATATTGAATCAGACAAGATGCAAAAACAAGGCTTTCTGCAGCATATTGACATCTATGAGCGTATTCTGCTGGTACTTTCTGTTCTAAAGAGTTGAAAATGTACTAATGCTGTTAAGTTAGCTACTCTGAGTGAATGGATTACATTAGCAAGTTTGCTATACTATGCATCCTTCCCTTTCTCTCTCTTTCTTTCTCTCTCTCTCTCTCTTGCTCTCTCTCTCTTTTCTGTCTGTCTCTGTTGACATAATTGCATCATATTTGCATAGCCTGGGGAAGTGATGAAAGCTTCAACAGATAAGCTAAGATCATAGCTAGGAATTTTACAACTTTGCTACGACTTTAAACACAGTGACGTAGAGCAGAGGTCTCCATGACTGTTAGCTCTAAAGCTTGGTTGCTTTCCATGACTAAGTTTCATATGAATTATCCTGCTAGTCCTGTACATGTCCATCTAGCACTTGTCATTTTTTTAATTACTTGAAAGAATAAGCACAAAGGACTCCACATATTATCACCTCTTTGTAGGATTCTCCATTTTAATTGTTCAGTTAAATTTGCTCTTAAAATATTTAATAAGGTTTATGTCACTAATTAGGTTTCTTCTTTTATGCCATTATGATGCGTAAGTAGAATCTACACACACTTCTAATTATTTTATTACAATGATTTTTATTACAATTTTACTTCTACGTATACCAGGCAAGGTTTTAATACACTGAATGTCATTAAAGACATTAAAGACACTGAGACATTCAATACATGCTGTAGAAATACAATTTGGAATTATAGAATATATATATATATATATATATATATATATATATATATATCTATATAT
>CM075014.1:5984978-6011448 GCA_037576675.1 Pangasius sanitwongsei | reverse complement strand
ATTGTGGTGGTGTATAAAGGCAAAATCACAAAAACTCTGTCATTGTCCAAATACTTCCGGACCTGACTGTATATACAGTATATTACAGGAAACTAAGCAGTCAGAGCATAGTAATATTGTGTTCACGTTGAAATTTTTTCTATCAAGACTGATAAATGATTAATTCACTGTTCATATTATGTAGCATCTCAAACTCATACCATTTTATATATATATAATATATCAATCATTCTAAACAAATAGTGCAATTCCAGGGATGTTGAACATGTTTTTTTTTTTTACTTTTGTGTTGGACAGTAGCTAAAATTTATTAATAAATTAAGAATATACTGAAATCATTTTATGTATTTTCACAATTTTACATTGTTTTATCTTCAGAAAATGTCCTGAATTTTGTCAACAGCAAAACAGGGCAGAAAACCAGAAGCAAAAAGAAACCAAATAGACGTTTTCATTCCTGTTAACTGAACTTTAAAGGACTCGTTTTCCTCTATATTTGGGA
The DNA here is from genome assembly GCA_037576675.1 of Pangasius sanitwongsei. Lineage (NCBI taxonomy): Eukaryota > Metazoa > Chordata > Actinopteri > Siluriformes > Pangasiidae > Pangasius > Pangasius sanitwongsei. The sequence continues at coordinate 6,010,946 of CM075014.1, read as the reverse complement.
ATGGTTTTAATTTTTTTATGCCTTATTATGCTTTAATTTATGTAACTAACATGAAAATTAATCAAATTCTTTTTTATTAAAAGACGTGGACCACATTAAATTTACATTCATACACTGATATAATTACACATGACACATTCTCATCACAATGTAAAAAAATGTAAATAACCATCTCGTTATTTGCAGTTTTCCTTTAAAAAAAGTGTGTGTTTCTGTAGTGAGTGTTTTGGTTGTGAAGCAAGTATCGTAAACCCTGCTTCCTTTCATATACATCTTCGATACTTATATTTTCCCTCTTTCATTTCCTTTTCTGTGTGGATATTTTTGTATATTATATATTTTCTGTACTATTGTATATTTCCTGTCTCTCCTCATACTCATGAACCTTTTTTTTTTTTTGCTATGCTATGCTCTTTTGCATATTAGCTTCTCTTTATATAATTTTATTAGAGTAGCACTTTAAAAAAAAAAAAAAATCACATCCAGATTTTCTGAAACAGTTTTACTTTAAATTATTGTAGAACATCATCTCACCATGTGGTCCGGATGAAGGAAAAAGGGATAACATTTGTCTCTGGTTACATGTTTAGATGTTTGGGGGCAAAACAGTGCTTTAGTGCAGAGCTTTTTTCTGTGTGACTTTCAGTATTCACATGAAAATTGTGGCCATCATATCTTTGATTTTTAAAAATATATAATAATAATAATAATAATAATAATAATAATAATAGCACCTATTTATAGTATTAATTAGGCACACTAGGAAAAAAGTATTTTATAAAAAGTAGCCACACAACTCTCAGTTGGAAAGAGCATATAAACCCTTAATCTTTTTTTTTTAATCAAATTTAAAATGTTTCAGTTGTGTCTGTAACTAGTAAAAACTTGATGTTTATGAACACAAACTCCACATTTATGGAAGAAATGTAGGAGGAGTGTTTTGCACCACTTCTGAAGCGTGATCCATATATAATATAATACACAGCTGAGTGCAAAAGTTTGCATCGCCAGTGGTTTGTGAATGAAAAAATATAAAAATGTAGCTGTAGGTTACAAAACAAGAAGCCAACTATTCCAAAGGTGAGTCAGACAGATCAGATATGAATTTCATATTATCAAATTGCACTGTGTTTAGAGCCAACTTTCATGAAATTCAGCCATGCTTGCTCTGGCATTGTTAACGGTTTCTCATTCTTTTTTTTTTTTTTTTTTTTTAACCTGAGGCACTGCGCTGTTCTTTGACTTGAAAGACTTAATAAAATAGGCTCACTGGAGCTCTGCTGTTCCCAACCTTTCTATTTGGGTTTCCTCAGACTGATGTCTGCACTTCCAAGCCTGCCATGTCTTCCACAGCTCATCTCCGCGACGCCTGCCATTATTATCGTCTGCTCTTCCTGTCTGTAATTTTCCACCATGGCTGTCAGTCAGCTAGCAAAACCAGCAAGGGCCAATAAAAGTGTGAATGCAACAACTCCATGGTCGATCCATTTTGACTGAAAGTGGAACTTAAACTTTTGACAACACGACTTGTTCGCTTAAATTTACATCATTTAACTAAAAGGGACCAAGTTACAATAATAAATTTTTTTTTGGGGCATTCTGTATCCGAATTTGTAGTTCTTTAGAAAGGAGTGATTCTACCGAATGAGAACACTAATTATGTCAACGTAAAACATTTTAATTCTAAAATCTTGTTAGTCTATAGTATTGTGAAGGAAGACGTTTATTTTCTCTCCAAGTGTAGGGTTGTGCGCTCTGTGGCTTCCAGAGAAGGACTCTAATTAGAAATCCTGTTTTTATCATTGTGTCAACGTTTTCACCCCTTTGATGGCAACATCTAAGAGGAGCCCTTGTGATAGGTAACCTCTCACCAGCAATTACATCCATCTCTAAATTAAAGACACCTATTCTGACGCCCCTGTTTATGCCAGGCTGGTTATAGAAGTCAAGAAAAGCGTCTCTTACACTGAACGACTATTTAAGGTCGTGCCGCATTTCCTCGCGTCTGTGCTCCACCTGTATAAGATTAATGAAAATTAAGAAATTAGAGGCTCAGTCCATGTCGAAAATAGGAAACCACTTAAATGGAAGATAGAACTCGTGGAAAGACATCTGGAAGTACAAAAGGCTTAGATAAGAAGAAGAAGAAGAGCTATTGGGGAAAAAGTGGCTTGCTGCCTTTAGACTGATATGAAGAAAATGCGCCTCATCTGCTTTCCTCTGTCTTTATTAAGTCCTGTGATGCCTTGTTGAACATCTGGACATCTGACGGACATTAAAACAAAGAAACATCAAGGGACATAGCAATACCCTGTGAAAGATTCTTGTCTGTCTCCAAATATCTACTGGATACCCCATAACCATTTTTTCTTTATATGAATTACCTAAATTGCCATTTCTATAAGCAAGACTATGAAACATATTTTCGTGATAAGAAATCATATCTTATTAAAGCAGTTTTTTTTTTTTTGTCTGCCTTTACTGAGTGCCTTCATACAGGACCACAGTGAAGCATTATCACAAGATAAATATTCGTCATACTGTATATTAATGTGTTTGTGTCTTTCTAATTATGTCTCTCAGGAAGCTTCAGTTACTTAACTATTTGTTGCAAAGTAGCATTGTGCCACGAAGCCGTCGACTGATCTCGACTTCAAAGTGAGGCGGGTTTGCAAACATTCCCACTGCCCTCTTCGGAAGCGCTTGAACTGCTATTTTATTGTATCCATCACAAAAAGAAGAGGGAACTCCATGATTTCACTGTAATGTTTGCAGATTAGTTATGACTAAATGCCAGAGACATCCTTTAATAGCCTCTTATCCCCTTAAGCAAAGAACAAATTGAATAGTCCTGGAGCTGCTCCAGAATTCTAGAGATGCTTGCTCTGTTGCCCGCAAAGAATTAGCCACCTTACTTGTATGCTTACTCGAGGGACTTTGGTGTCTGTTTGCGCAGTTGTTATGATTGGGATTCCATGAACAGATGTTTTTGGTCTCTGAGCTGTTGATGGTACTCACAAAAGATGAGGGACGGCCTCTCAAACAGCAGCCAAAGCACATGCACGGGACAATGTCAGTGTGTATATATCCTGTGCTTTGAAATGTCTACCCTACTGCTTTGTCTCCTTTGACAGATCCAAGTAAAGACTTCAAACCCTCAGTTTCCAGTTACTAAGGAGGAAATGCGAAAGGGACACTCGGTGCTCAAAGAGGACACGGTTCTAAAGGGACAGCATGTTACGAGCAGCGGGATTCTGTGCTTTTGTGATATCGCCGTACTTTCTTTGAATTATATCGTTTACAAACATGTGCATTTACACTTCCCTCCAAAACACACACACACACATTCAAGTACTATGCTTTATCAGATATTTACTATTGCACATACCCATCATCTCTAGCGTTTATATTCTATTGTTTTAACCTTTTATTCCATGTTAAGTGATTTCAGCATCCTTAATCCTTTAAGGCTCAATCAGTACAGTTAATGTAAAGCAGACATATTGAAAGAGAGCACACCAGAACAAGCACTGAGTTTTTTTTTGTTTTTTTTTTGTATTCTCACTGTCACAGCAAGCTGTTATCTTCCATATGCCCAATTTGCATTTTCATAAAGCAGTGTATTGAAAGCAACAGGAAATTTGACTGTGCAGCTTTCTACTGCCTATTAATCAAATAGCTTTAAGCCACGTTATCAAGTACATAAACATAACTGTTTACCATCTGTTGCCAGCCCCCTCCCCTCCATCTTTTTTTCCATATTTATTACTATTAGGTATTCTCACAATGCTACCTTTAGTTTTCATATCAGTATGAATAAAAGAATGTAACTGGTATTACTCTAAAAGTTTACCATTTATTTTTTATTGGTCATTGTAAGAAATATTTGCATCTGAGCTACTACAGAAATAATCTACCAGATTGTCTTTGCATACTTAGACATGGTCTGAAACATAAATAATCATTACACTCTTTATTTAGAATAAAAAATAGACATATATCAAACTCTGTATGATTGTGTAAATCTGTATATACAAAAGGGGGTGATGCATCCTCTGTGTGTTGACAAAAATCAGAGCTAAGTGCCAACTTCCTAATAGTATTTACAATACAGTAATGTACTGCAACCATCAAATGCCAAGTTCCATAGAGAAACATTTATATCTACTCTGCGATGTTGACACACACAGCTGGAGATGGAAAGAAATAAGAACAATATATATTAAAAAAAAAAAAAAAAAAAACAGAGTATCTCATTCCATGTCCATTTCCACTGGTGACGTTTTTCTATATTCTTTCAGACTGGTCGCGCTTCCCAGAAACATTCAGTAAATAATCCTCGAGTTGAGCAGCTCAGTGTCTCTGGCATGTGTGGAGGCTTCGTGAGGCCTTGCTGTGGTCTCCTTTCTGCATCCTGCAGCTCAGACCTTCCCCACAGTCACACCGCTGGAAGATCTCCAGAGCGTGAGTGCCTTTCCGCTTGTGCTTCGTGCACACCTGGCCCTCTTTCAGCACTGGCTTGCATATCTTGGACCAAAAGTGGCGGGCACAGCACAGACCCTCGGCGCAGTCTGAAGATCTCAGGCAGGTCTCTCCTTCCAGACCTGAAGCAACACACACACACGTACACACACAAAGTCAGACTTCCTGCTACACTGGAGGAAAGGGTAGCTTTTTCATTCCTTTGCTTGTAATAATGGGTTTTACCTCTAAGGGTTTGAGGTGCAGCTTGAGTTGCTACTTTGGACTGCTGGACCACCGAAGCGTTCTCCTCACGCAGAGTGCTGACGGGGACAAGCTCTTCTACTCCCGCTTGGAGAAGGAGGTCCGGGTCGTTCGCTTGACACACTCCTGAGGGGGAGAAAATGAAAACAGTGTTATATTAAGTTTGGGATATGATATTATAGGATCATTAGAGTTGCTGATTTACTGATGATGCATAGGCTACTAGACAAGATGACAAGATGAGATGAAGTGACACTGTTGAGATTTTTTTTTTGTTTGTTTATACAAATGTTTTATATATATATAAAAAAGTTATCTTACCATTGCTACAGTGGTTGCCTGGGCAGCACATGGCGTCCCGGATGCAGCGCTTTCGGCGTTTCTTGCACTGAAGGCACGCGCCGCGGGAGAGGAAGCAGAACTCCTCGCGGCCGCACTCAGAGTCAGCCGTGCACACGAGCGGCTACATGAGGGGAAAAGTAAACATCAACACAAACATCAACACAAACATAAACATTACATACAAGCTAACTGTGCACACCGAGAATAACGAGTGTAAAACAAACTCAGGGAACTAGTCGTGATGCTGCAGCTTACCTGCGCTGTATCGATGGCTAAGTTCTGCTCCCCGCCCTCCACTGGCAGCACATCTGGGCTCGCGGTGGCCGCAGCTGGACCGAACTTGATGGCGTTGGAGTTGTGTAAAACAGCGCTCGCGGCTGCACACGTGAGCAGAGTGATGCACAAGGCGGAAAACGCCACGAGCGCCATCAGAGCGGATATTCCTTCAGTGCAACAGGCTACAGAAGTCCTCACTGGAGATCTCCGAGGCTTTCTCAGCTGCTATGTTCGTGCCGGTCTGGAGCTCGTGACGCTTCATTTATACCCCAGGCTCGATGTTTGCGTTCCCCGCCCCTCCCCGTAAGTCACAAAGGGGGGGGAGGAGGAGGAGGTGGAGGAGCAGGAGGGGGTGGAGGAGGAGGAGGAGGGTGTGTGTTTGGGGGGGTGGGGGTGGGGGGGGGTATTTCAAAAGCGCCGCTGCCGGTGTGTTTGGTGTGTTTGGCAGGGCAGGGCGCGCATTGTGGCATTTAAGCCTCGCGCCGTGTTTGTGCACGAGCTCACATCAAACGCAGCGCGCGGCGCAATGTTAGCCGAGCTGTTATCCCTGCTTTAACTGGAATGAACGCGATGTGTATTGGGGAGCACTCTAATCAGCCGGGATTACTGTGGAAGTTAGACGCATTTTGCTCCCCTTAATGTCTCAAAAGTACTGTTAAGTGAGAGAGACATTTCATCCACTGCCTAACCACACTGGATACAATGTCTCTGTCACTTAATAATTTAAATAAATAGCCTACATCAGTAAATAAGGGCTCATACACACATGCATACATACATACACACATGCATACATACATACATACATACATACATACATACTTACATGCATATATACATACATGCATGCATACACATCATGTATTTATTCTATGTATTTATGCTAATTATGTATTTATGTACAGCAGTCCATCTCAGAATGCTGTACTGTGCATGAAATGTTGTAAGACAATAAGACAGTAGCTTTCGGATTTTTCTTCTCTGCTTCTCCTTTCCATTAGCCACATTGTAATGAAGGGACTTTGAAATGCATTCGATAAAACAAAAGTAAGCAAAGATCAAAGGCGGAATGCAAATGAGAAGGCGGGGAAAGTTTACCGAATTAATTATCATTCAGTCTGCGCTCGCGAGTAAACAGTGGCTGATTAACACTAAGGTAAGTAAGTGGTCCTGAGCCTTGTGAAGCTCAACTCTACAGACAAGAGGGCTGGCATTTATTTAAACTGTTTGTGTTATCTTAAAGGGAAGTGAGATGAAAAAAAAAATAATAATAATCACACACATTTAGGTATTGCAAAAAATGACTTCTTAGCAATATAGTCAAATTTATCTAGTATTTCCTATCACAAGATTACAACAAACCAGATATAATATTACTAAATCCTAGACATTTTTACTGATTTCAAGCTTGAAATAGTCTATTGGCAGGTACGTTTGCTAATTCTAAGCATTTTTTTTCTAGAAAGAAGCAAAATTATCTGAAAAAAAAGAGTAAAAAATGACCAGACATAGGCTTAATAATAAAAATTTTAAAAATAAATAAAATTAAAAAAATATATATTTGGTTAATTGTAATCTTATAATAGGAAATACTAGATACATTTGACTATATTCAAGATATTTTCACTTAGGTTTTGCAGTGTACAGCTAATTGCCAAGGTTTTGAAATGGTGGATTTGATAAATGTTCGACTACACTGTAGATCTTTCATTTCTAGAAATGGATCTACAGGAGTGACGTACTGTATATACGTTTTAATTGATACGATTTAATGGAATAAGGCTTGCTTTATGATTGGATAGTGGACTGGGTTCCTAGGCGTGATACATACACTATATAGCCAAAAGTCATACAGTGTACGTCGCGCACCTGGTCATCACAGCCACATGTGCTCGTTGAACATTTCATTCCAGATTTAGTCTGTCCTTTGCTGTTATAATAAGCTCCACTCTTCTGGGAAGGCTTTCCATAAGATTTTGGAGCGTGGCTGTGGGGATTTGTGTTCATTCAGCCACAAGAGCATTAGCGAGGTCAGGCACTGATGTTGAGTGAGGAGGTCTGGGGTGCAGTCGGTGTTCCAGTTCATCCCAAAGGTGTTCAGTGGGGTTGAGGTCAGGGCTCTGTGCAGGACACTCGAGTCACTAGGGCATTGTCATGCTGAAACATGTTTAGACCCCTTAGCTCCATTGAAGGCAAATTGTAAGACTACAGCATACAAAGACATTCTATACAATTGTGTGCTACCAAAGGTTACAGGTGTGATGGTCAGGTGTCCACAAACTTTTGTCCATATATTGTATCATATTGTCAGCATTCAATTTACATTCTTGTCATATTGATGCTACTACTACTGTCATATTTCTAACTTTTTATCTAGCCTCTCACACATGCTGCTGTAACACTTGAATTTCCCCAGGAAAAACTAATAAAAGTTGATCTTATCTTTATCTTATCTTATTCAGCCCATTAATATTAGTGGCATAATATCCTGGGTTTTTTTTTCCCCCTCTGGAAAGTCTCTGGATGAGACACTTCTTCATCAAGGATTTAACAGTGTCACAGGGTCTGTGTGATGAATACTGTGGGATAACCTTCCACGTGAAGCTCTTTGATGTGGCCGACACCGAGGTCACTCATAACTGCCGACTGCAGGACAAACGCTCAATACACTTCATTAGACGTGAATTGGCAGCTTTTCGTCCTCATGCTGTTTGGGCTTTGTTTTAATTGGACAGCACAAAGCTTGGTGTAAAATGGAGGCTGTCGAAAGCACTCTTTGATGAACACACACATCAAACAAGCCCTGAGTGCTCAGTCTTAATCTGGCTTTATCTAAAACACCCTTATCACAGCAGGCCACTCTTAGCGGCTTTCTTTCTGCACTCAGAGTTATTCTTAATTGTATAACACCAAATTCTGACTTCAAATTCCTGGATGTAGCTCAGAGTAGTTTGTCTACATCTGTCAAGAAACATCACACGCGCTGCTCACAATGTCTCTTTAGCATAAATGCTAACCAGTTCTCTTCACAAACTAAGAAAAATAGATAAAGTTTAAGTTTCGTAGGTCATGGTCGAGCAGGCCTATAATGTTCAAACAGCAAGCATCTCCATTTTATATAGACTTACAGTAAATGAGAAATAATAAAAAAGGTCTACTGAATTACTTATAGTTCTGTGCCATGATGGCAACTCTTTTCAGGAGAAAGTAGTTAATGCCTGCTTAAAAAAGTCCCTAGAAGTTGCCCAATTACACCACAGACTATTGATATTCATTGAGTTGTCATGATCTTTTGCATATCAAACCATGTTACATAAATTAGGAACATATTCTGACGACACTTAGAATAAAATAGAATAGAATTTTTTTCAGAACAGAAAATGACTGATTATAACTTCCTATAGAAAGAAGTTGTCTCTGGTAATGGCACCACAAATTCTTTACATATTTACGAAATACTATAATTTCAATCAAGAACACACAAAATGAAGCACTGGTAGTAATTGGGAAATAGACACAAAGGAAACAGTTACGGATGGAATAACTGATGGAATACCTATGGATAGATGGACAATCGATAACATCTACTCAAAAAGTCACTAGATTTGCTGCTAGATTCTTTTTTTTGAAATAAAGTCTTAAACTAGCAGTACAGTCTCCAAGTTGGCGACATGAATGGCAAAATGTGGCTGACTGAGCATATTTAGTGCAGGGACAATGTTGGCCCAACAACATGGCATCATTGTGGTGAAATTACGAGGAGGATTCACTCACTGGGGGAACACGCTACACATCCAAGCCTATGATTGGTCATTACAAACATGGTGTGCTCAAGCCGATTCATTCTAAGACAGATGACTTTGACTAGCAGCAGTGGTCCTCCTGTAGTCCTGGAAATTGTCATGAAATTTTAATATGGCCACCTGCAGTCCTATAGCACGCAAGTGCAATGAGCAATCACAGAGAGAATGTGAGCTTGTAAGTTTGCAAAGGTGGTTTTATCTTTGTGTAACCCTCTCAGATGCTGCCCTTTACACTATGGTAAGTAGCGCTGGGTCAAACTAGGTCAAACTAGACCTGTGTGAATTCTCCTTGACAGGAAAGTAAAAGCAAAAAACCAACACATCTGACCCAGCTTATTAAACGGACTCTTTAATTGGTGTTTGAACACTTCAGGAAGGCGGATGGAGTATCTAACCACCGTTCTCATGCTGCTCAGAACCACATGCTACTGTCATAAATAGCACGTCAAAATATTTGGTACACTAATACGCGTTTTTGGATGCAGCCCTTGTCTTTCTTTGTTAGTTCTGTTTTCTGGAACGCAGTCTTGATGCATATGTACTCAGTCTGAGCAGGGAGGGTGAAACCTTCTCTCTGATGAAGCTCCAGGACCAGTATCTTTGCTGACATGAAGGCACGCCGCTGATGGAGATTCTCCATGTTTGGAGTGCTGTGCAGATTGGCTCTCTCGCTGCTCTAATGGGCCCCAGAAGTTCTGTTTAATATAAACTGACTGGCACACCACAGTTTGAACACTGAAATAACTCAAGTATTTAATGCACCAAAGGTAGAATAGGTTTTCGTTTAAAAGAAGAAAAGAACGAAATACTGGGATTTACACAGAACAGGAGTATAACGATCACGCAAGCTCTTGTTTAGCATTTTCAAGCATTTCACAGAATTCAATTTATCTAACTCATTTATTTATTAAATCGTACTTGGCTAAATGTTTTAAACCTCCCGAAATGGTACAGGTTCTTATAGATTATTTCTTTAATACCTTTAAAATATGTGACTGACACTTCAAGCAGTAAATTAGGGGTCAATGATGTCATCTGCACCTCCAGTAATTATACCTTTTGATGTCTATGAGACAGTGCTTTTTGGGGAATGGCCGTTTTTTAAAGTTTATCTGTGTCGGCGAGGACAGGGAAGATAGCTGTTTACAAATCATTATCACCAACTGATATGAGTCAGTCCTTCCTCAGGGTTAAGCCAAAGCTCAGTGTTCAATGTGAGGTCATTATGAGTTTATAACCAAGTGGAAACGGTTGAAGACATGATCATGGAGGAGCAGTACAGTGCTGAGACAGAACAGCAGTAAACTTGGCATTAAGACTACAAGGTCCAATTACGTTTGATGTTTTTTTATTGTAAGAAAAAGGCATACAAATCGCTGAACCTTAAAAAAAGCCACAAACAAGTAAGGATTACATATTTGAGGTGTTCACCTAGTCATGCAGCATCAGTACCAACGTAGGGTCTATATTGAATGCCATTGAATTAAGGCACTTCCAATAATGCCAGAAAAAACACTAAGCACAAACTGTCCATCATGAAGTTTTGGACATGAGGTGCACAAAAGAGATCAACAAATTCTACAAAGTACCATACAGATAAAACATATTCCAAACAAATTAAATAACAGAGCCAGTTTTACTCTGACAACATTTTTTTTCTTCTTCTACAAGTATCACAAAATATCAGCACTGAATATGTACATAAATATTTACCTCTGGTCCTACAATAAATAAAAATCCTTAAATTTGTTTTCCAGCACAGTAGTTTGTGTTCAAGCTATTGTCAGCCTTCAGGCAGTCATCTAGCCATCAATGATTGGATGATTGTGGTTTTGTACTACTACATTCAGTAGTAGTAGGCATGGCCAGCAATAATGACAGAGCGGCTCATATAGCAGCATGTACATGATAATTGTTTGCCGATTGTTGCCCTTTCTCTTCATGCACGCATCGCATCAGGTGGCTCGTGTTTGTCACAGACTGCCCTCTGGTGGTGTAAACCTGTAGACACTGACCCTTGCCTAAGACACATTTAGTATAAGAAAAAGAGTGGATGGATGGGGTTTTTGCATTGTTTTTTTTTTTTTTTAAAGAATAAAGATGTGAGCTTTTAAGCAAAATAGGCTAACTGTTATGAATATTCATCTGAATATAGGCATGGAGGAAAAGCATTAAAGTGGAAGGGCATTTCATCATATTAAAGAAATGTGCCCTTGCAAAATTTATCATGTATGTCTTATAATGCACTATATAATGTCATATAGAGTGTGAGACTTTCCAAATATATAATAACCATACATATACAATCATGATATACTACTACATTGGTTAAGAAACTAAAGTTCAGAGAAGCCAGTGAGCGTGGAATTTTAACAGCATGACCACAGGTAGAAAATTCAGCACTGTCCAATCTTGTCATTACGTATAACTCATGCTCTGTCCAATCAGTAAAAGGCAAATAGAACAGAAGACTAAGGGTCTATGAATGGATAGAAACAGCATGAGGAGTAATGTGATGTGATAAAGCTATTAGAGAGTGTTTTCAATACTCAGCAAGCAGAACAATGGGCTTGAATGTTTATGGATCTGGGGCATCCCAATGCTGCAGCATTGGAGGGAGACAGCATTGGGGAAGGCATCATGGTGACCCAGAGCTGGACTCTTGTTTTTTTTTTTTTTTAAGTTTGCCTCCTAGAGCAGCAGTCACTCAACACAACCATGTCCTGAAGGTCCTGACTGACATTCAGACAGACCAATCGGATCAGAAATCCGTGTCCCAGCCTGAGTTGTCGTCGGGTGGCGGGTCCTCGTTGTCCTCAGGGAAGCTGTCAAAGTTACTGGTGTCGGTGGGTGATGACACCTGAGTGAGAAAAGCACGACTCTAATAAGAATTTTAAAGTAAATTCCAAAGTATAATTGTTTGTTGCACCCATCCATCCATCATTAGTAGAAACTACACAGGAAGCTTACTTCAGGGATAATAGGAGGGGTGAGAGTCCCTTTGCGCAACCCTTCCCAGTTAAAGCCTTCAAACCATCTGTGGTTAGGAGATAAGAGATCAAGGATAATATGAGACTTAGGTCTAACTTAAAGTCTATCATTACTATTCACCATACCATTTTACATACTACTTACTTGTGCTTTTGGATATCCTTCACCCCATTTTTCAAGTTCCCCAGTCTCTCAGATGGATTGTCCCTGTATACAAAACATGAAATAAATTGAAAATGAAATAAAATGGCTTATTTGAAAGGATCATAAAAACCAGTGTAAACTAGGGGTTGCATGACTACTCATTTTCATAAGGACATCACTGTAAATGACATTTCCAGCTTCAGTGCTTTTCAGGCTACAGCAATAATGAAGAAAAGTAAATAAAATAGTGCAATAAATGTGCAAAATAATAAATCTGGGTATCATGATACACTATTTTAAGATACAAATGCTTAAAACGCAGTCGTGTGGACGAGCTGGTGGCTCAGCTGAGATTATTCTGCAACTGATGGATGGAGAACAAGATGTCTCCAGCAGCATCTGTGAGGTTTTTCTTTCATCCACAGTAACATCTGAAAATGAGTCTGGATCGGCCTCTTTGAGCTGGCAGGCACTGCTGATTTGATTGGATTGGGACTGGATAGTGATGTGCAACCCGTGGCTCCAAAATCGCTCTTTCACACAGTGCTAGTTATAATGGAATTCACTTTGCCACAGTGCAGGGATTTTAATTAAATTTTATTTAGCCTTAAAAGACAACAAAAATAACAACGGGACAAATTCCTTCAGGAGCGGGAGGGAGTGAGATTAAAAAAATCTCTTAGAGACCTCTCCGCTTCATGCAAAGTGATATCAAAATATTAGAAGCCAATTAAAAAGACTTTTTCCCAGTGCAGTCTTGTGCAGCTGAGTGTAATCTAGTCTGAAATCTTTTCAGACTAACAAAGTACATTTAGGTTGCTTTCTTTACAGTGTGCCTGCATCTCCTTATAGTTTTTTTCCACCAGCCCGACTAGTTGACGTCGCCACAGCGATGACTAATGAATGTATTAGTTAACTAGTTAACTAGTCTATGCAACCCCTACTCTTAACACAGTATATAGACAGCACAACACTTTAATAAAAGCATACCTGCATAGCTTCTTTATTAGGTTGGCAGCATTTTTGGTGATCTTCTTTGGAAATTCAATCATATCAATACCTCTTAAGATTATATTGTATGTCTTCATTGGATCTGGCCCTGAGAATGGTGGGCTGCAAAATGGCATGACAAAGTTTTATACTTCAAAACCTTTTTTGATCCAATGAAAATCTCCTTTTCTAGATTTTTTTTTAAAAATTTCTCTTTAAAGACTCATTATAAACAGTCAATTTTTTTTTACCTGCCAGTCAGGAGTTCAAACATAAGGATACCAAGTGACCAGTAATCTGCTGAGATGTCGTGGCCTTTGTTGAGAATAATTTCTGGGGCTACATATTCCGGTGTTCCACAGAAAGTCCATGTCTTCTTCCCGAATCCAATCTTTTTGGCAAAACCAAAGTCCACCTGCAATGAAACCAAATTAACTGATCAGCCTCTTTCATCATCATTCAGATTCATTCAGATTCATCATTGTTATATTTAGTGTAAAATCATAAAGGTGTCAGAGATGGCAGCTCACCAGCTTGGCATAGCCTCTGTGATCTAGGATGAGGTTTTCTGGCTTGAGATCTCGGTAAATTATCCCTTTGGAATGCAAATAAGCGAAGGCTTCCACTACACAGGCTGTGTAAAAGCGTGTTGTGGAGTCTTCAAAAGATCCTCTGTAGGTGAAAAATTAGGTGAAACTGTCAGAATATGGCCATTTGTAGTCATACATGTGTTGTAGTTATGCAGTCAGCTGGTTACCTATCTCTAAGAATGGTCCATAGTTCTCCTCCCAAACAGGCTTCCATCAGCATATACAGATATTTGCTGTCTTTAAATGTCCTGTATAATCTGAATTGGCAAAATGTATAAGGAATTAAATGAGAATAATTAGCAGTAGCAGTTCATGATCTTGTTAGAATTTTGTCAAAATGGTCTAATTCTAATGTAAAGAATCTGAATGGCGCCAGAAATAAGGGATTGCTTGAAACTGAGAATTGTTTAGTACCTCACTATAAAGTCTGAATGGGCTTCCTGCATGATGTGTTTCTCGGAGCGGATGTGTTCCTGTTGCCGTGTGTCCACAATGTGGCGCTTTTTCAGAATCTTCATGGCAAACGTTTTGGTCTCCTCACTTTTGAGCTGTACCTGTATGGAAAATCAATGAGAGCCCCCGGGACGAGTGCATGAGCTGTTGTTGAAAGTCAATTAAAAAAATGACACATCACCAATAGGCTATCTGATGGATTAAAAGTTAAAAAAAAAAAAGTAATAAATAAATTAATTAAAACTAATTAAAGTGATAGAAATCTCCCAACAGGCAGTAAAAATGTTGTAAAATTATATTTAAATTACTCTTCTATTGATAATTTAACAGCTATTCTGTTTTTTTTCAACTTCTTCTATTTCCTATTTCACCATCTAGTGAGGCAAGTAAAAAAAAATCTACTAAATTTTCTGCTACCTCATTGGTTAGTTATTGTACATAACAAAATGCTAGACTGTGTAGTACTAAAAAAAAGCAGCTAGATGTTAAGGAGATTATTATAAACTTGATGCATTTTCTACAAGAAGGGTAGACTGGACTGAGGACCGTACGCATAGCAGTTTCATGTAGAGCTCTTTTTTTTTTTTTTGGCATTTGCACCCAGTGTGGCTACTACCTCCTTGTACTAATCATAGTTTTCGAAACCTGAATATAGACAGAGTGCATAGATTTTTCACATAGCGTATCGTACACGTCAGTGGTCATTTGATCACACAACTCGCACACAAGATATACGTCTGGCAAAGGCCACTTGTTTTTGACCGGAGAGCTATGGGGCCTAAAATAGGTCTGGTACATGGGGATTCCTCTTTAGGCCAGACTACTGGGCTTTCCTTTTCCTTACGACACCACAAAAGGAATCTGCTGGTGTGCATTGCGACATGCTCCCTGTCGTGCTCAACCCCAACCACTCTTCATATGTTACTATATACATATACAAGAGGAAATCTGTTCTACACATCTTGTTGCCTTTCTGCTTTTCATCTAAATATTAACTAAGTTTGATGTTTCATAAATTTTTGGTCGACTCCAGAACTGCTTACATTATGAAAATGAGCAAAAATGGACAACTCTTATAACAAGTGAGCTCGAATATCTCTATAGTTTTAACACTAAATTAAAAGTAGTGCAGATGGTATGGCAGGGCACTGGCTTTGAAATTTTTGGCACCCTCACAATTAATATTTGATGAAGTCTCACAGAGCAGCATCCAATAATGTCTAATGGTTATCTGAAACCACTCTTTCATGCAGAACATTTAATGCGCCTATATTTTTAAATGCTTCCACATGGTTACTACCATCTGCAATTCAGACAACGGGTTTTAAGTTTCAAATCTGGAGACTGAGACAGCCATTGATTTTGCGTCACACAACTACATCTGTGTTGCTTTACATGTATGTTTGGGGTTTTCATCAAGATCTATCTACAGCCAAGTCTTAACCTTGGCAGCCACATTTGAACTAAATAATCCTCGTACATAGTGAAAATCACAATGCCATTATTTTCATAAGAGTCCCTGGACTTTTAGCTGTAAAACAGCCCCAAAGCATCAGCGGGTATCAGATGCTGTGGATAGCATCTTGGCTGTAGATAGACTGTCTGTGGTTTCCCCATGGTGATAGATGAATTTAGGGATTTAACACGTGTGTAACATCATACTTATAACCCAGTATAACAGGAAGTGGTCAAAGGCAACAATTTTAAAATGATTATAAATCTATAATTTACATAAATTAATATAATTTCTTCAAGGATTACAATTTGTTTGCAAGCACTATTCTAACTATTTTGACAAACAAAAAACCATTATGACATAATAGTAATAGGAATTATGTTACAGAAAAGAGAAGTAGTTTCTCCTATTGACAGGTAAGTAGTTTCTCCTGTTGTTCGAGCAGAAAATATTTTATGTTTATTTTATACAAGAATCTTTGCTCATTTTCATAAAGAGATTTATTTAAAACAAAACAAAACAATGAGAGTCCTTGAGTCACATGTGCGACCTATTAACACTGGTCTATACTAGTACTGGAAAGTTACCCTGAATAATACTGAAATATTCCTAGACGTGACCTGTGTGGCATGCACAAGACCTGCATATCCCTGCTGCAATACATCATAAAATAACACATACCCATATATTTATCTATAGTAAAGTAAATAGGAGTTGTAGCAAAACACTGTAAGTTAGTTGTTTCTAGAGCATTTAATTACAATGACTAATGATAAATAAGTGGTGTTAAACATTACAGTAAATACGGCACACATCACAACAGAAAGCAAATTTATAAATAGGAAGAATTGCACAAAATGGTGGCCCAGTAGGCCATCCTACCAGCTCAACTCGTCCGAATCCTCCCACCCCTAAGGTGTCGATGATGTTGAAATCCGCCAGCTTCAGGTTGGAGAAGAAGGCGTTTTCTGCCTCGTATCTGCATTTTTTAAAGTGAAAAAAGGGGAACTTCTTAGAGGTTTGAATAGAGTATGTAATAGGGAATGTGAGTGGAGCAGGAACGGAGGCAGGCAAACTGTTGATTCGCCCTCTTGCCCTCCGTTCCCGCACTGGAACAGGAAGAAGGTCACGCATTCTGCCTTCCTCTTGGTCCAACCAAAAGACGTAATAATACAGAACAGTCAGATGGATCCCTCTCAGAAGGCAAAGTAACACTGCTACTGCGATCTTACAGATCTTGCTTGTCGAAACCTCCTGATTCTTCAGTTTATGAGAATGTTCGGCAGAGTGTTAGCGATAGCCCGAGCTCAAACGTTGAGTTGAGGCGCCATTTGCAGTTTACATTTTGAGTGTTACAGAGCAATGTTGCCTGTGTATGGAGAAAGAAAGACTTGTCCAGATCCCTGAAGTCTCCCTGCATGAAGCTCAGCCACTGATCACTGAAGTCTCTCCAAATCAGCAAAAACGAGTTATCAAAGTGATTCAAAAGCCAGTTAAATGGCCATATACCTAGTTCAGAGAACTAGTGAGTAACAGAATGCAGAGTCAAAACTAAAGCTGTGACAGAAATTTCCTCCTTCCAGTCTCTATCACTTAATGGGACAGTAAGAGCCCTCTCACTGATACAGCAAGTGAGTAGTGAGACCAAAGCAGTTCTTATGCTTAAAGGTCATTCAGCATGCCAAAACACTGTCCAAGTGTGTCCCTCTATGAGCAGCAGCCTCCACTGGTACTGTCTGTCTGATGATCCCTCGAGTATTTTTAGCCCGTGAACATGGGTCAAGGTTATCCCTGTTAGCATGCCTTCTATACCTCTGCCCTTTTGCAAACAACTACTGTCAGTCATCACTTAATGTTCATTTTCCACTTGAGTGGCAACATGGGACTCCTGCCTTTGTCTACACTAGTCTCTTTACTACACGTGTGCTTTGAGTATTCCAAACAACTCTTTCTGGGTATAAAAGCTATACTATGGTGCTATTCTCTAAAACAGTATATGAATATATTATTCATATTGGACAGATAATGTGTTCTAAATGAATACAAATACAGACACGAATAGTAGGGGCAACATTTTTTAAATTTTATTTCAGAAAGCTTGCCAAACAGGGCATCTATTTCAGACTGGATGCCACTGGGACAGGGATCCTGTGGGCTGCAACAAAAATGTTGTGCACTTTCGTGCAAGGCAGGCACGAACATGAAGGGTAAAAGCATGAAACTCACACGACAAGCACACACTACCTTCATTAACATGACTGTGCAGTGGGCTTACTAACTGCCTGGTCAGATTTGTAGTGTGATATAGGATATTTAGTAACAAATGTCCCAGAAAAAAAAAACTAATCACATAATGTAAACCCAATTTGAGCCAGAATTCGGAGACAGATCTGAATTAAATTTGGATTTAAACCTGAATACAGATATTGATATGAATATTTGGGGCACTAAACACATACAGATAAGGCTAGTGACATTGAGGTACACCGCTACTCCGAAATGTGTGATCCTGGCTGACTTCTGTTGCAATAATCTGTATTAAATGACATCAAATAATGTTCTCATGGATTCTCCTAAATATCATCAATTCCCTACGTTCTTTTGGGGGGCAGCTGCCTACATAGACAGCATTTATAGGCAGCATTTGGAAGGCATTTGGAAGGCACTTGGAAGGTGACTTAAGGACACATTTTATGACAGTAATTTGGGTTGGACAAATTTGAATTCAGCAGTCCATGCATCCTTTTCAGTGAAGGCGGAATTATGAGGAGGCAGAACATAATCACATAATTACGTTGAATGAACGAAAGCTTTGCCACTGATTAGGAATGTGTTTACAAATGAAGGTTAGCCACCAAGTTTATACCAATGAGCTATCTTTAGGATACATCATCACTCAGTAACTTTGTTTCTTTTATGCCATCTTTTAAGTGGCATTAAATACATGACTGTTTTCAAGAAGACAGCTGTGCCCTTGCTCAACTTTAAGATGAATGAATTTTCATCTTAAATCTCTATCAAAAAAATCCCACTTGCTCATTGTCTGAGATTTGTTTGATACCTTTCCTTATTGAAAAAGCTGTTTTTTTTTTATGTAAGGTTAGACGCTAGAAAGAGATTACGAGTAAATAAAAGTTACACACTAAATTGGACACAGCAGTATCCAAGTATCAGACCCAAGATGCAAGAAAAGACTTAAGTGTTATTCAACAATTGCATGGAGTTTGAGTAAAACAGAAGTGTATCTTAGTGACTCTGGCTTTGGACTTAAATGCACTATTAAGTCCAGCACTACTGTCAGATAGCTTGATGTAACCACAATATGACACACTGAAATGCATGTTTTCAGCTATAACTAAAACAATGGAATGCCATTCAAGACTGATATTAAATTATAAATATGACTATTAATCAATGTTATTCATATAAATATATAGGATCGTCCATTTGTAGTCCACAAAAAAGTTTTTTTTTTTTAACACAGAGGAAATCAGAAGAGCATCTTAATTGGAGACACTGATTATCCCGTGGACTAATTTTTTAATGGATAAGGTTATGAATTAAATTAAAGTGAGCTTTAAGCATAGCAGATGAATGCTTGGTCAGCTTATCCTTCAAACCATGGCCATGTTCTCTCCATAGAAGTATAAATAGAATTAAACAAAAACATTGGCATTGGCATGTGCTTAGCATATCTGGGAAAAAAGCTATGTAAATACTGGAGTATGAGTCGCAAATGTGACGTCTGCTGAGTGTAATGGAAATCACAGTTTTATTTTCATTTGTTCATTAATTTAAGGTCTTTGTACAGTGTATTTAGTTAAATGCAGTATATTTATATGCAGTGATATGCTTAACTGTGATAAAAGTTTAGGCAGTTATGCCTATTAAACATTTTGTCAACTAATTACAAGTTTGTAATTAGGCTTGCCTTTGAACAAAATGCTCAAGGTGCTAATAAAGAATGAAAGCTAACAGGAGACTGATAGTGATTTTTTTTTTATTGGGTAAAAAGTGTTCCCTTAGGTCTGGACTGGACTACATATGAAGTTCAGAGTGGCGGGAAGGAGTGTGGTAAAGGATCTCCGGTGTTATTTTAGAGTGAACACACTTCAGGGAACCCCAGTGTTATCTGATCTGAAGAACACAGCATCAGCAAAATGCTTCTGGCTTGGGACAAGTAGTAATATTTCAGTATAGTTACAATGTGTTATTCCATACAGGATGACACAGGCAAATCCTCTCCACACTATCTGATGTGTGTACTGTGGAAGCATTTCATTTATTTATACAGGTTTAGGTAGGTGACACGGGTAATTCCTTATGCATATCATTATTCCTTGGGTGCCTCTTTACTGGTTTGTTTCCTGTCACCATAGCTACAGCCGTGCCCCGCTGAAAGTGTCAGCTGGCATGGGGAATCTCTGAAGTCCATAAGAGGGAAGAGGAGCCGCCGTCATATGTTCCAGTTTGTAAATGGATGACAGCTGATATGTAAGACGAGGGCTGTGAGCAGAGCTCTGATACTGATTTTCCACTGAGCTGGCAGACTGTATGTGTAGCAGCTTGGAGTAAACAAGTACGAGTACATCTGAGTGAAAGGTGTATCAGTTTATTAACTGGGACATTTGGAGGAGCTTTACATTACTCACACCACTCAATAGCTGTGCACTTTTCATAACAGAATTCAGTGTGTTTTAATACATTTATTAATATGAAATGATTTATATTTATGAAGATGTTGATGAGGATGATGTAATACTCATTTCAGATTGCATATAGGTCACACACCACACCACCTCTGCTTGCTGGTTACAGCTCTAGGTTTTTTCAAAGGATTGCTTGAATCCTTGCATGACCTCTAGCCTTTCAGCGATTGAGAACTGAGAGCCAACGCACAATGCAGTCACATTCTGTCATACCAACATGGCCACTTCTCAATATTTCCACCTCTGAGGAGGCAGCTGTAAAAATAAGTCCTAAGTCCAAAATCCAGCATGGCCGAGGCCAGCTTCATCAGGGGTCAGTGATTAGCTAAAGCTTGTCCAGGTGCATGGCTTGACCTCATGCTGGAAAATGATCAGATGCAAGGAAAGCCCCTTTGACCCGAGAAGAATGTCCTAATCCTCAGTCAGCACATGTTTTTTTTTTTTAATGAATAAAGTTATGAATTAAATTAAACTGAGCTGAAAGTGTAGTAGATGAATTCTTGGTCAGCTTATTGTCAAACCATGGGCATGTTCTCTTTATAGAAGAACACAATCAATTGTCTCTCATGGTTTCATTATAAGGTGAATTGTATATTATGGCGTTTGACTGAATTGCACTATATGGCCAAACTATATGTGGACACCTGACCATCACGGCCATATGCGATTGTTGAACATCTCATTCCAGATTTAGTTCTCCCGTTGCTGTTAGAATAACCTTCACTCTTCTGGGAAGGCTTTCCACTAGATTTCGGAGAGTGGCTGTGGGGATTTGTTCTCATTCAGCCACAAGCGCATTAGTGAGAACAGGCACTGATTTTGGGCGAGGAGGCCTGGAGTGCAGTCGGCGGCCCAGTTCATCCCAAAGGTGTTCAATGGGGTTGATGTCACTTGAGTTCTCTGAGCACTCTGTGCAAAGGTACACTGTCATGCTGGAACAGGTTTGGGTCCCTTAGTTCCAGTGAAGGAAAAGTGTAAAAATCATAGCATACAATACCATCTTATACAAATGTGTGCTTACAAACTGTGTGGTAACAGTTTGGGGAAGAAACACATCACATGTGTGTGATGGTCAGGTGTCCACAAACTTTTGGCCAGATAGTGTACATAAATTGATAATCATCTACTGTATATAATGGAGACTAGAAAAATTCAGACTGAGGTCACCAGAATAAATGTTTTGATTTTAGCGTGCACAGACTTTATTATGTAACGTATATTTTGTGTTAAGGTTTTTTTTTTTTTTTGCGCATAAATGGGAATTGTATTTGGTCTGTTTTTAGATATGGTCACTAGGTCTGCTCAACAATGAATGCTGTAAATTAGCTGATCTCCCACCAATCTCAGGGTTGTCTCATTCTGTGGAGAACTTTCTGTGGGTGGCCTTTGTTTAAACTGGAGTAGGTACAAATGGGAATAACAATACCGGGGACATGCTAATGTCATATGAGATTTAAAGCCCTAATTAAATAAGCCAATCCAATGTCACCTGTAACTTATTTCATAAATAAACATTCTTTATGCAACTGTAAATTTACTCTGAACTGAAAACAAGCAGCTGTTGTACTAATATACACATGAGGACATTCATTTAAACAAATCCATCCATAGAAAGTCCATGATAAGTCCATGATAACAGATGAATATACACTCAGAGAGCAATACATAAAATCCATATCCAAGGACAGAATGTGGAATTGTCTTTCACTGATTCATATTATATTTTGTATTATGATATATACATATTTTATACCACAGTGCTGTTTAATGCTGAATTCTGACTGGTTAGAAGGTGTTAATTAATGTTCTTTAACAGTAGCTCTGACAAGACAAATCATAGGTTTACATTAATGTGCTCGTTCTAATACTTTATCATTTCTATAGCAAAAACTCTACCTTTAAACACTCATTCACAGGGAATTGTATGGCAATTGGTCCAAGTAATATAAGCGAATAAAAAGGTTGTTATTTAACAGAGAAAAAAGTATAATTGTTGATATGGTCCTTTGTTTTCCAGCACTGCACTTTGTGGTTTCTTGGTAAAATGACAAGCTTTTTATCCATCCATCTATCTATCTATCTATCTATCTATCTATCTATCTATCTATCTATCTATCAATCAATCCATCAATCCATCCATCCATCCATCCATCTATCATTACTGAGGGAAACAACTGTTTGTGGCTGCTATAAGCGATAAAAGGAACCAATTAGGTTTTTTGGCAGATGTTCCACAGCACTGAATGCAACTATAAACTGATAAAAGGCATGTTGGAATGGCCCTCCACTTCACCCCCCTCACATCACACCACCCTTTCATTAATTATTTTCCTAAAACAGCACACCCCTTCAGGTTTTATTCTTTATACAATGTATTGTGACTTTGTGAACAGGCTGTCATGTATAGAGAGCGATTAAACCAATTTTAGAGCATGGAAATAAACCAACTTACATAACGGTCTTTCAAGATTGTGTTTCTGTAATACTTTAAAGGATTTAAAGGATTAAAGAACTATTGCTGTATCTGAGTGAATATGTACTTACATTTGCTACATGTATAGGCAACTTATGTATTCAGGGAACATAAGTTGAACAGAAATGTCTTTAAAAGCACCCACTGGACATGAGCTCATGTCCTTGAAGACATGAGCTCATAGCCAGCCAACCACAAATCAAATGATTGGTTACACGGTTAGTAAGGTGCACTTGCTCTTGGAGGTGTCCTCTGTTGCTGTATATAGACTCTGTTTCTGACAGGCCATTCTCTTAAGGAACCACACAGCAACAGGAGGGTTTGCCTCACCCATGTCTATGTCTTTTCCAAACATCTTACCTACAACTCGACCACATGAAGACATGCTCCTGAAATGAAGATTTACCCATGGTAGGGGTTTTCATAGAACATGGCGCTCTGGTTTAGGAGATCAGCAAGATGTGCTTAAACAGAGTTTAAACATCATAAGCAAGACATTGAAGTCAATTTGGAACATAATGCACAGCCAGTGGAGATTAAATAAGAGTAATTAATATGTTCTGATTTTTCATTTTAACAACATAGACTGACTTTTGAACTAGCTGAAGTCTACTTAAAGAGCTAGCAGAGCAGTGGGACAGGAACATGTTACATTAGCCTAATGCAGACATTATAACACTGTATACTAGTTTCTCAGCATTATTTAGACTTAGTCTTAGTATAGATTATATCATGTTTCTCAAATGATAATACATTTTTTAAATGTTTAGAGATATTAGAGATGTGCAGTTTTAGAGATTACATTTTACATGGGGATTAAATGATGAGCCAGCATCTACAGTTACCCAGATACCCTCAATGTAGATTTACATTTCACACAACAGCTGGCAAGAATTAGAAATGAAATCAGCAAAAAGGGTTTTTGTTTGTTTTTTTTTGCAGGAAGAGTTGGTACTTTTAGGAGAAGGAAGCTTTTATATGTCCAAAGGAATAATAGAGGACCTAGAACAGAACCATGTGGGACACCGCATTGCATTTTATTTCACAGTCCAACATTTGTTTTCCTTTTTCTCTAAAGAAAAAGAAAGTGAAGTGACGTGTGGCCAAGTATGGTGACCCATACTCCAAATTTGTGCTCTGCATTTAACCCATCTAAGTGCACACACACACACCGTGAACACACACCCAGAGCAGTGGGCAGCCATTTTTATGGGGCAGTTGGGGGTTCGGTGCCTTGCTCAAGGGTCTCACCTCAGTCGTGGTATTGAGGGTGGAAGAGAGCGCTGGTTATTCACTCCCCCCACCTACAATCCCTGCCGGACCTGAGACTCCAACCCACGACCTTCAGGTTCACCTTTGGGTTACAAGTCTGACTCTCTAACCAGACAACAATGACACTTCCATTGTAAGCATAATGTAAAGATATAGGGTTTGAATAACGTAAAATGCTAACATTAGCCTAATATTAGCCTGAATTTATTAAAATACAAACATGCTGATTGAACAGAGCTTTATATACAGATCTAAGAATGAGCAATCTATCTATACTTGGTTGAATATAAACATCTATTGCTCGCTGGTTCGCTGTGTTTCTAAAAAATTACAAACTTTGGTATGTCCTGTCTGAAAGCAGCTATCAATGTTTTCACTCCTCAAGGAAGAGACTTGCAAAGGGCTAGGAGACGAAGAAATGGTCTAAAAAACGTGTTATGTAGCAGTACAGACCCATTGCAAATCAATCAGAATGAGCTACATGTTTTTATACTTTAGTACAGTGATTTATGAAAACCATCTACATTTCTATTAAATTACAATGAATAGAACATATATCAAGCATTAACCAGCTTGCAAGATTAACACTGGCCATCTTTAACTAACATTCCCTAGCTATTAGCCAGGAATTTGTTGCTGCAAACATCTAAGAAAAAAATCATGAAACTGTTTGTAAGAGCCCATGAACATACTCTCCAAACAACAGAAAAGCAAATCCAGTGGGGAGTGATTAATTTTTCATGCATATCATAGTCATCATTTTGTTATCTCTGATTGTTTGTGTGTATACGTAAGACTAATCTAAAACTAAGATTTGATTTTCAGGCCAATTTCTGTTTAAAGTTGTCCAATAATGTTGTTTATTTATTGTTAGAGATGGCATCAATCCGATATCCAGGTTCAGTATTGGGCTGATACGGGCAAAAATGGTGGATTGGCTATAAGAGAAAAAAACGAATAAATTTGAACTGATCATGTAACAAATGAAAAATGATTTGGAAAAGATTTTTTTGGAATTAGAAATGTTTACATATAAAGAGACTTGGTTGTTTTTTTTTTGTTTGTTTTTTGGCTAGGATTGATTTTATTGTATTTATTTTATTTGTATTTAGATGGGCAGCAATATTGGCTGATCCTCAAAGTATCGGAAAAGAAAAGGTTGCGTCTCTACTTATTATCCTTGTTATTCACTGAATATCTATGGTGTATTAGTGCACTGCATCCAGTAGATGGTAGTAGATGCATGCTGGACATGTACAATCCTAGGCTCTTTCTGGTCATGGCTTAAGATAAATTGGTAACACTTTGCATTAAGGTTCTCTTAAGTAACATTATTTTTAGCATTAGCTAACATTAACAACTTCTGCATTAATAAACCGTGAGTAATTTTAACAAAGTAACAAAGCAACATATGCATTAATTGATGTTTGTTTAAATGTTAATGAAATAGACATGAACTAGCTGTTAATTCAGTCCATGACTAAAAATAAGTCCATGCAAATTAACAAAAATTCAATTACAGTGTGTTACTCTGTTGATATCTTACTGAAATCTGATCTCTAGCTGTAAATAATGGAACTTTCTTCAGCCTCAATTCTGAATTTTTTCACTTAACAACCACAAACATGTTAGTTAAGGTGATTATTTGGCTTATTTGGTACATTATTTATGTATATACACCGATCAGCCATAACATTATGACCACTGACAGGTGAAGTGAATAATATTGATTATCTCGTTACAA
>CM075014.1:5959585-5975349 GCA_037576675.1 Pangasius sanitwongsei | reverse complement strand
ATAAAGCTGAAAGTCTACACTTCGATCACATCTTGATTGTTTTATATCAAATCCATTGTGGTGGTGTATAAAGGCAATTTCCCCTATGTATGGAGATTTTGGGACACCCTGTATATTATTAAACATTTCCAGACTTTCAGCCTTCACCCTGATTGTTCATTTCGAGTGAAAATAGCTTCCACTTCTGCCTTTCAGCCTTAACCCTGATTGCTCATTTCATGCTCCCAGCTCTGTGCACTTGAAGTTTTATGGAGTTTTGTGGGTGTCACTAAATGCAAATGCACTTTAGGGGTGATCAACACATGCATGCGAGTACAAAGAGAATCAGCGTTTCTGAAACTTTTGTAAATCCGGCAGAATATTTTAGTTTGGCTTATGTAAACATTTACACACAACTTTACTAAATGATGGATAAATGAGGCCCCAGTCTCTATATCATCTTTACTAGGAGACCACTAGAATGAAGAAAAGCACCTTGAAAAGCATGCAATCCCAGAAGCTATTAAAATGACAATTACAAGTATAAAGCCTCACTTTATATTTATACACGCACATAGTCCATTCGGCTTTGACTGTGGTGTAATTTGAATAAAAATTATTAAAATGAATGTCAGTGGGATTATAAGATTAAACATAAACAGAATTATTATTATAGAAGCTCAGTGGATGTGTCCATTACAGCACATATTCCCCCAGATGGCGATATAATTAAGATCTGGATCTGCTTCTAAAATTAGTTAATAATTCATAAGGGTAACAACAAGAATTGAATCATAATAGGCTGTAATTGCTTTAATCATGTTGTGAAATCAACTTTTAATTCTCCTGTTCATACAGACTAGAATTATAAGATGATGGAACAATCATTCCCGTCCTTTTAACTGGTTTATTGGCACAGAACTCTTGGGCACAGTGATTTAAACTTAATGAGAAGAGATTGAAGGCTTACTAGCTTTTTTTTTTTCTATTAATCTTTTGTCATAACCATATACATTCTTCACAAGACTGACAAGCATGTTAAGTTTGTTTGGTTAAAGCTGACAGTGTGACAGTATAACAACATTGCCGGCTGTGCTAAAATGCCTGTAGCACACCCACATAACTGTTTATGTGTAACTCTTGCCAGGAGTTTTTCACTTGTACACCAAATGCCAAGTTTTGGCTCATATTTTTTTCAGCAGTTGCTCAATTCATTTTGTATACATTTGTATAAATATTTCTCCTTTTCTGTAGAATTGTGAACTAACCACAAATGAGAATGATTAAATGAAGAGAATTGTTACATAATGGTTAAGAAAGGTTCATCAATACATGAAAAACTTCCATAATGTTCTTAGTGCTGCATCTTCACATGTAAAAACGTCTAAATTTACAGTTCATAATACACTCCTAGGTGTGAAAGAGCGTGTGAATGTGTGTCTGCACGGCGCCTTGTGATTCACTGGCATCCCATTCAGCTTTTCCAGGAAAGACTCCAGATCCATTGTGACCCTGATCATGATAAAGCGCTTACTGAAGATAAATAAATAAATGAATGAGTGAATGGACAAATAAAATGATTGAAATTTGTATCTGTTTAATGCTCACAATATCCATATCTGTATCTGGATTTAAACCTGAAGTGGGCGTGGCCTAGACCCAGAGGTAGAAAAAAACTGCTCTGTGAATTCTGTTACTACACAACTAAAGTTCATAATTGAGATATGAACTTCAATCCTTCTTGCACAGGTATTAATTTAACCATCGCAATTCCGAACAGGCCGTTACTAAGGATGCTGTAAATGCATCGCACAATGCTGCATATTCAAATTAATGAAAGTTGTCTTTCTCTGTCCTCACTCGTGCCTCACATGAAAGCTCCAGGGACTTTTGCTGTTGCTTGCTGCGGGATCCCAGTCCTTATGCACACCACTAGTCTCAACCAGATGCCATGTGAACCATTCCAAACATTCCAAAAAAAAAAAAGTGTTCCTCTTATTCAAATCTGTATTTGTATCTGATGTTCACATTCGTTATACTCTTACAATTTCAGTAATCCTCGGTAAGCATGGTAACAAAACAGGAAACAACCATCTACTGTATGTCCAGCCCAAAACAGTCCAAGCTGAATGAGTTCACTGATTAGTTGTTGGGAGAAGGACAGGAGGATGAAAGAGCACTAATCTAGGAAGAGGCAAGGAAGAAGGCACATGTGTTCCACCCTCATCCCTGAACACATCATATGGACCATCAACATGTGAGATAAAAAGGCAGCTGTGAATTCTGGCTTCTATCATGGGATTGTGTTTGTGGTCATCAATCTGACGTCTAGAGACATGTTTCTTTTTTTAATGTGATGACAGCAAGGAGGACGTTTGTGAAGCTCCACTGCATCAGGCTAGTCCTCATTTGATATTATGTTTCCATCACTGAACATCACTGAGCAGCAAAAGTGTGTAAACAGATAGCTCCCAGTCCCCTCACTGGGGTGCGATCAGTGTCACCCTGCAGCATTACATCATACATGTAATTTCCCTCACATGATTGGCAAAATGGTACAAACAAACTGGCTTTCGAACCGTTCAGTCCAACACTTCTGAAAGAAAATCAAACACTGTAGCCCCGTAACCTTATGTCACTGATCATTTCAGATGATATAGCACTGGTCACAGTAAAACAGCAAGAATTTACAGAAGCTGAAAAAAGAGAGATGGCAAAGATAAACCAAGCGATCTGTTAAACGTCTGGCCCGGGTCAGAATATACCACACCAACTCGCATCAGCCCATAAGGAAAAGGTCAAACCTGTCAATCTGACTGGAAAAAAAATGCATGTGGGGTGAGAACAGAAATAGAAGAAGAGTAGAACAGTAACCGAGACCTCGCACAGTCGGAATCCAAGTCCTTCAGGGCACAGGAGGAAAGCATGCCTACAATGAAACAATCTTAATAAAAGTCCTTGAAGTTATTCATAGACCTCAATAGAGAGTAAAGCCATTAAAGTAACAGCTGTAGATAATTCAAACAACAGTGACCTTTGGTGCGTCACTAGAGATTTACAGGTATTTGCACATTCTCTGCGCTAACAGGTGAACATCAGCAAAGCATTGGATGTGAAAAGTTAGCATGTGTGAAAAAGATTATCTTAATTACTAACAATTAAATCAGTTCGGCTGAACAGGATCATTGACATGAAAGTTGACTTCACATCAAACCTTTAGGCCTTTTCATCACTGCTATTATTCGATTGTGTCTTTACACCTTATCTCGCCACAACATAACTGGGAATGACCAAATATTGTTTAAGATGAAAGACTGTCTCAGACCAACAAGCACAACAAAGTGGTGATTTGGTTTGCTAAAGAGCGCAGCGCTAACAAACACACAAGACTGTGTGCTAATTACCACAGACAGCGAAAGGTGAGATCAAAGGGATAGAGATCAAGAAGAGGCATTTGGAAGAGTAACACCCTTTCAGCCTAAAACGAATACACCACGTGGCCAATTAGCGTTCTTCGTCAGTGCCAGTGAGGTTAAGATCACATCAAAGAGCTTGCCATTTAAAAAGACACTGGTTTTACATACAGAGGGAAAATTCTCAAAGGAAAACAAACAACATGGTAATACTGTACTTACAGTCATAGTTCTCAATGGGAAATCATTGTAAAGTATATTATACTATGCATAACTCTGACTGTAGTGCAGGCTGTAATTCAAATGATAAGTTTATATTAATGCGCTCGTTCTAATACGTAATGGTTTTTATTGTAACAATTAGTCTACTATTAGTCTATTAATCTACAGCTAAATAAAAAAAAAAAAAAAACATTAGCTAACAAAGTAATATATAATCCTTGATACGGTGTAGTTTTCTCTAACGAAATGTTTATTTAACACTTATGGAAGGAGTCTACATTGTCAGTGTGTTGCAATGGTTAGTACATTTTCCACCATGGGAAATTAGAAAAAAGGACTTTCTTAACATGCTTTCTTATCCTGACAAGCTTCATTTTTTTGTCTTATTAAAAGGCTGGTGAGGGAATGACTATTTATAGCTGCTATGATGTAAACGATAACAGGAACTAACTTGTCCCATGGACGTTCCACAACATTAGATGTAACTATAAACCATTAAAAAGCTTGATGTGTCATTTTGAACTCCTGGGATTCTGATGCACAGCAGTCTTTAGAGTTTATACAAAATGGTGTTGGGGAAAAAAAGTATCCAGTGAGCAGCAGCTCTGGGAGCAGAAACGCCTTGTTGAGGAGAGAGGTCAGAGGAGAATTGGCAGACTGGTTCAAGCTAAGAGGAACTATGGTAACTCAAATAACAGGAATCTGAGGCTACAGTGGGCACAGGAGCACCAAAGCAGGACTGTTGAAGATTGGATTTAAAAAAAAATAAATAACAGACAGCGTGAGAGACTGTTTCAGAAGATATCAACAGTTTCTGAAATACTCAAACCAGCCTGTCTGGCATAAACAACCATGCAACAGTCAGTCCTAAGATCACATTTCTTCCTCATTCTGATGTATGATGTGAACATTAACTCAAGCTCTTGACCTGTATCTGCATGACTTTATGCATTCTGCTGCAAAGACATGAATGTGCAATATGAGTAATGTGCAAAATAATACCACCATCACTACAGAAAACAAGAAAAAATCCCCAAATATGACTGCAGCAATGCATCGTGACAAGCTTTTCAGAATTAACTTCACAGCACTCCTTTAATAGTTGACAGGACAAGTGACAAATGTCATATCACCCACATGCTCGTTCACCCACATGTACCCTGTTCTTTAGGATGCTGTCACTTCACTGCTCACTTTTTGATCTTAACAGATTAAAGACAAGACTGAGAGAAGGTCGTCACACATGCACACAAACAGGTTTCAGGAAAAAGGTGTATGATAACACTCAATATTTGTCTCTTATCTGTTCTGCCAGGTCGAAACTGAAGAGAACACTGACATTACATACACGTTCTCAGTATTAGTAAGATTTATTCATTAAAGGGAAACTAATGTTTGAATTTTTCAAAATGTAGGTTCACGTGACCCTGCATGACAAATTAAACAGAAAATTATTACAAATTTGGATTAAAATGTCTTTGAAATGCCACTGTCACACTTTAAAGCTCAGCTGTTTGAGAGAAGATCTTTTAATTTCTGATTAAAATTCACCTACTCATTCCATTCCATCAGAAAATCAATATGGCTCCCACAGTACCCAGTGCCCCCAGTGTCCCTTTCACTCATGGAAGATTGCTCTGACCAAGGACTCACTTCATTCTGGGAATATGGATTGCCCTCGCATGATTACTGTGCATGTGTGTGTGTGTGTAAGAGCATATGAGCTTTACTCGTCTCTGATGGTCCACTGTGATATGTTAGCAGACTCGTCCGTGCTCAGTCGCCAGATGCATCATGACCGAGCTGTGAACCATCATACAACCACCAAAGGGAAGATTAAAAGAATGTTAAAAGCGTTCATTATCCGTGTTTACCAAAATACTTCCCCAAATCCATTATTGCAATGGCAACACTCAAGCGTCATTAAACTGATTACCCTTGTTGTTAGGAGCATATGCACACACCACCATCCTCTTTCACCCATGTTAACCTACATTAAAAAATATCTGACAGAGCCGACAGGATTCTTCAGCATAATGAGAATCACGTTGAAGAAACAAACACCGCCACAATGAGAGCACTTGAGCTGAGCAGGAATGCGGCGCTTCAACTGAACATGGAATGGTGGATGCATTTTTATAATTGATCTCCCACAACTGTGGTGACATTTGTGTCCCAGTGATATTACATTTACAAATATTTATGTAAGGTAAAGCTAAAAGGCATTTTAAACACAGATAGATTGAGTTGGATTAAAGCGTCCTTCACAACAACCTATAGTCAGGTCTCGCATAATTAAATTCAGATGTTAATAAAAATCTACAGCACCAGGAAAAGAGCATTCCACCATAACTACACTTTACCTTAAAATATGATGATTAAAATACTTCAAAATCAGAATATTTTTGCATTAATGTGGGAATGCATTTAACATCTCATGCTTAAAACATTTTCCACGAGTCATCCAGTGTAAGTTATGAAAAATGTAAATTTTTCTTCCCGTGACATTTACCTGTATGGAATATTTGGAATATTCAATAATCAAGTCACATATTCAACAGGAATATCCAAATTTCCCGAAGAGGAAAAATAAGTTCTCTTTTTTTCTTTATTTTCAGTGATATTGAATGAAAACATGGTTTACAGATGCAATGTCTAGCTAGCTAAGTGTCTCACAAATTAAGTCTCACAAATTAACAAAATGCTTGTATAGCTACTGTAAGTGCCACAATTCACTTCAGGGCTGTCAACTGAATTGCCACATCATCAAAACAGATATGAGCTCTACACACTCAGACAACAGATATTATTTTCAATAATATTATGATATTGGCTAGTAAGGTACAATCCTGTTACCCAAATTATATATTAATGTAAATATGAATGTAAATTATGATTAAACAAATATCCTTAATGTCCGTAATGCATGAATAGCAGGAACGGTAGTTCATTTGAAGAGTTTGACAATACTATGCTAAAACTCAATCATAGTATTAAAACTTACCCATTTAAGAGCAGAATGAAGCCGCTATCAGCAAAGGCACATTTTATAAATAGGATAGTGCAGGCTGAAATGGGTTAACACATTTCTGAATGGTCACATACATGTTGAAAACTGAAGCTTAATTTTTCAGCATTACAAGGGCAAAATGGCACCTATTCATGAATTCACCTAGAAAGACAGGAGTCTGACTGTTCTGACCCTACTCGTCTCTTTGGATCTTTTAATAAGCAGTTCCTCTTTCAGTTCTGTGCCCTCAGTGCCATCATATACCTCCCTCATCACAATCTTCTAGTCATGTAAAGACCAAGACCGTCTATGCTTGCTCTCAAACATGCTTTTTTTGAGAACACCTTAAAGTGGCGTCCTTGTTTCGACAATTATTTCTCCAATTAAGCAGTCCATTAGGCTTCGAACCTGGAAGAAACAATCCTATTGAACACATAATTGCTGTAAACTGTGAGAGGCAGACACAGTTATTGGCAGGAAGCTACAGGATGGTTTACACAGTCAATCCATCAATACAACAATCCACAGCTAAGACTTTTTATTGTTGATTGTTCAAATAAGCATGCTGACAACTTATAGAAGTCGTCATCAGGTGTTTTGGGAGCACTAGAAAATCTCAGATAGTCCCACATTAATGGTCTGAAAAGGTTTTAATTACAATATAAGGTGCTTGTGCTTTAAACGTTCTGACAATGTACAGGGATTGATCAGGTGTTGAGTACTGTGACACCGATGTTTTGACATGTAATTATTCTTCCTCTTCACAGTTAGCAGTTATCATTTCTGATAATGATAAATGCACATTTGTGTAGCAGTCTGAGAAAACCTGTCAGAGTTCGCTGTAGCTCAATTCTGTCAAAAATGACAAAATATCAGGTTTTGACGAAAATTGAGTTTTTCTGCCTAGAAGAGACTTTGCCAATACCTACTTTACAAAACATATTTTACAGAAAATGTTTTTTTATTATTATTATTATTATTTAGGCTACTTTCTAACCTTACTTTGGTGTCTGTCTGCAAAGATCATGTTGTGTAGCAAACAGTGGTAAATGCGTTCACTCTGCATAAAAGTTATCTACAACCATATTAGCTAAGCGTGCCTCTCACGATTTAACCAAATGTTTGTATATCTATTCAGTTTGCTATGTCCGCAAAGTTTCTGCGCTCTTACATCATCATCAAAACAGATAAGAGCATTTAGACACACTGTACAGATAAAAAAAATTGGAAAAATGTTTAAAAATGACCCAATAAAAGGACGATAATAACAAGAAACAGAACTACTGAATGAATCAGCAATCATTTGCCCAGCAATGTTAGCATGAAGAGACGATGAGGCTCTTGTTGAGTGAGTCCATGAGTGACTTTTACCTCAGGTGATCTGAGACA
This sequence comes from Pangasius sanitwongsei, assembly GCA_037576675.1. Taxonomy (NCBI): domain Eukaryota; kingdom Metazoa; phylum Chordata; class Actinopteri; order Siluriformes; family Pangasiidae; genus Pangasius; species Pangasius sanitwongsei. The sequence continues at coordinate 5,967,336 of CM075014.1, read as the reverse complement.
GAGACTGATGTGGATGAAGCTGATAATTAAAGTGATAACTCATTTCTCATTATAAGCTTATAATTCTTTAAAATAAGATCTAAACTCAATAGATTAGATTATAAATGTAGAGGTAGTAAGGGCATATTTCAATGAAGTTAGAATAAAATCTTTAAATGGGATTTTTCTCACTTTTAAAGGTAAACAGATTTTAAAGGGCTGTGTTTGAGATACATGCAAAAAAAAAAGGAGAAACAATTTATTTCAGGAAAACCTTGTAGAAACTGTCCAAATTTCACCACGTGAAGGGTTTTCCCAGGCTGCCACTCATTTTTTTGACACCGCTCTCTTATAGCATTTACTTACCCTTGAAGAGCTTTTTCTCCAAACCAGTCCCCTTTTCCCAAGCCATGCAGATGAACAGTGTCATTGGGCGAATCCTCCCGGGTAACATTCACCTGTTATCATAAAGCAACATTTTGAGGTCCTGAGGATCTGAATTAGAGCATTAAGACAGTCAAAGCTCACAAACAGCGTTTGAAAATATGCAGTCGTGCCCGTTTGCCTGACAGAAATCTTACCTTTCCTTTACTGATGATGAAGAAGGTATCTCCTCTAGCGCCCTGTCTGATTATGTATTCTCCATCACTATAGTGAGTCTAAGAAAAGTGAGTGAGAGGGAGAGAGGGAGGGAGAGAGAGAGAGAGAGAGTGAACACACATTAGATGCTACTGTAGCATGCTCAACACATCACATCACATCTCTTCACACAGATTTGTGCTCATGTGAGAGCACAAGAACGTCCATCTCCCCAGCACACACAACAGCTTCTTCAACTATATAAACTTCTTAACAACTTCTTAAGTCCAGAATAAAGGGCTTGAACATAAATAAGATTCAATTAACACATTTTACCTTTATTTAATCATAGTCCTGACACTTGAAACAGTGATGAGGTAAACACTAGTTTGTCCATTAGGCTGGCACAATATACAAAACAATTCGTTACACACCATTCACATGTTTCAACACTAGCACAGGGCTGGACAAGTTATTGTATTTTAATTGTGATCATGAGTTTTGGCTTCTGCAATTAATTAAACACAAGGGACTGCAGTGTGGATGAGTTTAGCCTAATTTTGCTAATTGGCTCATTCATTCATCTTCAGTAAGCACTTTATCCTGGTCAGGGTCATAGTGGATCCAGAGTCTGTCCTGAGAATACTGGGAATAGATGCTAGGATGAGATGTCAATGTATTGCAAGGAAACACACACACACACACGACTTACTATCCTTGTTATGAGCTTCCATTGACATAATTATTAATGCAGCTCATTATTGATATGTTACACCGAAATCTAACCCTAACCTTATACCTAAACCTTTTCTTTTTTTAAACAGTGTCTAGTACATATATTTAATTATACACTCACCACCTACTTTAATAGGAATATCTTTACCTCTTCATATTCATGAAATTAATTATTCAATATGCCAATGCATAAAATCATGTAGATACAGGTCAAGAGCTTCAGTTAATGTTCACATCAAACATCAGAATGAGAAAAAAATGTGATCTCAGTGCCTTTGACCGTGGCATGGTTGTTGGCAGACAGACTGGTTTAAATATTTCAGAACCTGCTGATTTCCACACACAAAAGTCTCTATAGTTTGCACAGAATGGTACAAAAAAAAAAAAAAAAAAAAAAAAAAAAAAAAAGCAAACAAGTGGGCGGTTGTTTTTTGGGTGGAAATGCCGTGTTGATGATAGAGGTCAGAGAAGAACGGCAAGACTGGTTTGAGCTGAAATGAAGGCTATAGTAACTCAAATAACCACTCTTTACAATCACGCTGAGCAAACAAAACCTGATCTCTTTGTTAACAATGTCTGTTGATGTGCACCAACACCAACATACTTCTTATAACAACACAGAGCCTCAGAACGTCAAAACAAATTTACAGCAAGTTAATTTTAGGAAAGACTTACAGACTGTATACAGCATATCATCCCCTACAGTAAGTTTAACCCTCAAGCCAATAACCCATTTGTGTGTGTGCCATTTTCCTGTCTTGTTCTTATTTTTCTAACTAAAAGCTATTTCACGTTAGCAACACGGTCTTGTAATACTATTTGAGCACCAGGGGAGACAGACAAAAGAAACAACGCAGAAGCACAGAAGTGTGGTGTAAAATAATGAAGCATTAAACCACTTTTAGTATGAATTCTATGTTCACATCTGGAAACTCACTGCAATAAATTAAAACACATTCTCCAAATTGTGTAACAAAATTATATATTATGAACTATATATAGTTATATGTATATATATATATATATATATATATATATATATATATATATATATATAAAACTAAAATACTATGTTTAAACACACTTGTGCTTGTTAATAAGCAGAAGTGCTTACCTATTTAAAAAGCCATTTCTTATTGTCCCCTTTCTCTCCTACCAACCACCAATGTGACCTAGGTGTCACTCGTTTCTGAGTCATGTGGGAAAGTCAATGTGGATAACATAAAAACAGTGCCAAATGAGATTAAACTTGACATAAAATTTAGGTTTAAGTTGTTGGTCAGTGGATTATGACTCAATGGTCATTTGTCATTTTCCTTTAATGCAAAATGTTAGGATTTGATTTGTGACGTTACTTCTCTACAAAAACCAGGTACTCCAGAATGTAGTATACAGGGTGTCCCAAATGTCTCCATATACAGGGGAAATTAACACTCTTTAGCAAAATGTCTTCCAAAATTTTTCTTACTTAATTATAGTATGTTGTTTTTTTTCCAGATAGCCTTTAAGATTGCCTTTGACAAAGGAAGAATGTATTGAAATCATTCTCATGGCTGGATTGGGAAGCTGATACGATGGCATCACACATGACACTGTTGCCGAACTTATTACCAAATTCAAAAAGGCTGAAAGAAGAAGTGGACATTCACAAACGTCCACTGACGAAGGCACAACCAACGTGGTGCTGGCAAACATAGTCCCCTGCGTATGGAGACTTTTGGGACACCCTGTAGTGTATTTGTGTGGCAGCCTTTGTGACATTTTCCTTTATGTAAAGTTCTGAAAACAATGTGCTTTTCTGGACAGAAAAATCAATCAAAAGTTTGTTTTAAAGTGTTTTTTTTACCAAAAGTGTAAAGGGAGAAAATTGCATTTAAAGATTTGGTCAGCTGAAAGAGACCAACTCAGTGATTGCAACTACTATAAATTCCTTCAATGTAATTCATTTAATTAAATATGTAATAAATAAAATATGAAAAAAAATATGACCATGAAACTATGTCTATCTTTCTACCCACCTTTATTCACAGCCCACAGCCATTTACACCCACATTTATTAAACTGGTTCTCTACATTGTTTCGGGGAAGTTCTTAAAAGTGTAGATGTAAAAGTATGTTATAGTCAGTCACAGTCTACCTCACAAACAGTACACAGTGCATGGTACGGCACTGGAGACACAACTTACTGTCCCCTCCAAAAGTACTGGAATGGCGAGGCCAAGTCTTTTTTTTTTTTTTTTTTGGCTATACACTGAAGACATTTGGGTTTGAGATCAAAAGATGAATACGAGACAATAGATCAGAATTTCAGCCTTCATTTCCTGGTATTTACATCTAGATGTGTTAAAAAACTTATCAAAATTATTGGAACATTTGACTGACGGGTGTTTCTTGTTGCCCAGGTGTGCCCTGTTAGATTGATTGTTTATATAATTAATAGCTCTGAATGTCTACTCTTGTTCTGAGTCCTGGGTTTTGCCTGTGAAGACTGCATTTGTTATTAAAAAGGATAAACCAACATAAAGACCTGAAAGCAGTCTGTGGGAGAAAGCCATTTTGAAACTGAGAGAGGGAAAACTGATCAAGGCTTTTGCACAACCATTGGGCATAGCCAATACATCAATTTGGAATGTCCTGAAAAAGAATGAAACCACTGGTGTACCAACAACCAGACATCAAACACGTCAGCCAAGGAAAACAACAGCAGTTGATGACAGAAACATTGTGAGAGCAGTGAAGAAAAACCCAAAAACAATGGTCAGTGACATCACTAACAACCTCCACAGGGCAGGGGTGAAGGTATCACAATCCACCTTTCAAAGAAGCCTTAGAAACCAGAAATATAGATGCCATACCACAAAATGCAAACCACTCATCAGCAGTAGGAATCAGAAGGCCAGACTGGAATTTGCAAAGAAATACGGAGATGAGCCACAAATGTTCTGGAACCAAGATTAACCTCTACCAAAGTGATGGAAAGGCTAAAGTGTGGAGAAAAGGATCTGCCCATGATCCAAAGCATTTTGGAACAGGCTCACAAATCTTTATTGATGATGTAAATTATGATGGTAGCAGCATAATGAATTCAGAAGTCTACAGAAACATTCTGTTGCCAGTTTACAGAGGAATACATAAATGGGAGGAACTTCATCATGCAGAAAGACGATCGCCGAAAACACACTACCAACACAACAAAGTACTTCATCATAGAAAAAAAGTGGAAGGTTTTAAACTAGCCAAGTCAATCGCCAAACCTTAACCCAACTGAGCATGCATTTCACCTCCTGAAGAGGAGACTGATGGAAGAAACCCCCCCAAAACAAATAACAACTGAAAGGAGCCACAGTACAAGCCTGGAAAAGCATCACAAAAGAAGAACGCAACAGTTTGGTGATATCAGTGTGTCGCCAACGCCAATATTTTAAATAAAGGATTCACAGTGAATATATGGATATAAGATTAAAAAAAAAGAGTAAATAAATCCTTTATCAACACAACCTAGAAAGATGTCTGGCTGAAAGACTTTCCTTAGCATAGGAATAAAACTGGCCACTGCACTGCACTGATTTAATCATAAAAAATAATAATATCCTGTTCTAAATAAAATATAAAATGTCATTTTTGTTTAATTTATTTTAATCAGCTACTGAAACACTGCCTGAAAGAATACATCTCTCTTTCTCTGAAGCACAGGAAGCTGTCTATCGTGCACCGACTGGGGTCAGTGGCTTACTCCATCTTCTATCTGAGTGATTACTCAGTGTGTGCTGAGGTCAGCAGCCAGTGTGCTCCAGCATGAAGGGTTACTGGCAGAAGAGCAGCTCAGCCAGATGAATCTTTCCCAAAAGGGATCCTATTATTAGCTGTTGCACTGCAAGCTATTTGGCTTCTGGAAAACCAAGCACACATAGATAAGACGTATGATTCCTAATGTTTGATGCTTAAATATTATAAAGCCTGAAAATACTCAATGCTGTTAATAACTTACTTGCATCATTGAATATTGATGCTATGCTGCTCTTTAGATGTTCATTTTATACCTTCTAGGGCAGGGATTCTCAAACTTTTTGCAGCCAGGCACCACTTTAGCTGTAAAACTAAATCCACAGACCGCCTCCAGTACAGATTTATTTCATTAACAATATTTAAATGTGTACAATATATATTTCTTTGTGTAAAACTTTATGCCAACGTAAAACTTTCATAAAAAATCCTGAAATTTCCAGCGACAGCACATATTAGGTCCATGCTGATGTTATTTATATGTTTACTTCTCTTATGTTATTTGGGATCTTATATCTTATGGGATTTGAATTAAATCTCATTCAATTCAAGTGATCAATCAAACACTCAAAAAAGCAGCATAGATTTTGGTGGGGCAGAACAATATTAATAATGCCAAAGCCTCAAACAAAATTAAGTGGAGAGGCCATCACACTTGACTAGTGAATTTTTAGAGTAACATAATAGGCAGTTAAGAGACGACAACATTCGGAAGTGTACCATAATTGGTTTAAAACTTGGCCCATTAATACAGAACAAAGTTATTGCCCATATATTTAGTATTTCAAATCAGCTCAACCAATCAGAGTTTAGAACTGATGCTATGTCTGAATTGATGCTCTTATCTCAGTTCATAGTAGTGTCCCCATCTCTCCTTTTTTCGGACAGCAGTGGCTAATACAGACATGTAGTGTGAGAAATCCTCCTGAGATGTCACCAATCATTGGCTAGGTAGATGAAGCAAAGCTTCTATTATTTCCCTCTCCTTCATTCCCTCGTTACTGCACTGCACTATTGTGACTCACACGTCAGATGGAAAACGCTGACCTTGTGACTTGCTCTGCTCCAAGCAGAGCCCATGGCAGTATGGGAACAGCATACACTCCCACTCCTGCACTCCAGCCCATGTGTTTAAGATGGAAGCCAAACATCTTGTCATTGTACAGTGTTAGGATAAACCAAAATCCTCTTTGAGTTTCTTTCAGAGACTGATTTATTTAACATGGCTTGGGTGGCACGTGCTGGACGTGAGCCTGTATGTTTATGTTAGACGAGCCAACGCTGCATGGAAGAAGAGTTAACTGCGGCTCGAGCCTTTATTTTTAGAAGGTGTGAGTTTATGTGAAGCTGTATTTACCAAAGAGTCTGGAATCAGGTTCTAGCCACAAAGGGTAAATGCAGCTGAACAGCTTTCCCCTGTTTTTCTGTGCTCTCGCAGACTGAAGACATCACAGTCTGGGCAAAAGCTATTAAAAGGCCAGAGGGAAAAAAATCAATGCCTATGCAAAGGTCACAGCAAATTCTGTCAAACTTTTCTAGATTAAAACAAACTACCCTGAAGTTTAACTATGTCTAACTGAACAGCAAATATTCCATGTGATATTGAAATTGGACATTTAATCAGGTTAACAACGCTCATAACACTGAGAACATTTTGATTTTATGTTGCAAATGCAGACTTTCACAGAAAAGATTGTTCTTTCCTGTGTGATTTGGCAAAGCTTCTTTATTTTGTCTTCATTGATTTAAAGTGACAAAATAATTTCTATCTGCCCATGGAGTTTTGAAGTAGCAATGCTTCCATACAAATATTGAAATTTACACCCACTCATTGAGTCCACACATGCTAAGGCAGTTATTTATTTCAAAACATTACATGAACTCTACTAAATCTTTAGAATTGGTGCTTTGCAAAGCTGCTCAAATAGAAAAAAAAAATCATTCAAAGCGTTCCAAAGAGAAAGTGAAAATGTGATGTTTGAGCAAGTGACAAGGTGCAAATGAAATGTTGGGTCTTTGACTGACTGGGTTGCTGAGAGTGGTCATGTCCTGTCATTTTTGAAGGGTTTTGTGTAGTGGTTCTTCCTGTTGGTCTTTGACAGCTCCTGCCAGAAGGGACTAGAAACACAGGCAAGTGCGCTTGAACTGGCTCTTACTTGATTTATCTTCAAATTCCACTACAGAGTAATTTGAATAAATGGCACCGGCACAGGCAGCAAATCTAAATAATTACACAGCAATGAACAAAAACCATGCTACATAATTCTATTAGGAATTAGTGCAATAGAAATTTCAGTTATGGTCTTTGATATTGCCAATGAACAACAGTCTTCTAAAAACAACAGATTCTAAAAGAGGGCTGGCATCTGAATGAAATATAAGAAAGCTGTCAAATCTTTTAATCTAGCATCTTCAATATCAATTTACATGCATAGAATTATGGTCCATTGCTCACATCGTGCTATACCTTCAAGGGAACCAGAAACAGTATAGTCTATACAGTATGTGTGGTGGTCTGGGAAAACCTGTCTGATGTCACTGTGGCTAAAACAGGCATTTATATATATATATATATATATATATATATATATATATATATATATATATATATATATATATATATATAAAGTGGTGTGAGAATATCTGGGCCCGCGGGCCCTATGGTGGTGTTGGTG
>CM075014.1:5904112-5942724 GCA_037576675.1 Pangasius sanitwongsei | reverse complement strand
TCCATTGTGGTGGTGTATAGAGCCAAAAATGTTAGAATTGTGTCGATGTCCCAATATTTATGGACCTGACTGTACTTTAAAATGTGGTCAAGTATTACAAAGTAAAATGTGAATGTTTTTCTGATGAAATTATGTAAAGGGATGTAACTTATCTAAACTGTACGAAGCTGGGGTTTTTTTTGTTTAAAGCAACCACACCGTTTTGCCTGAAAACATTCAATCTTTGTACGTTTGCTGCTCATGTTCATGATTAGCACTACGTAGTTTGCTAATGAATTTATCAGAAGTAAAACATCTTGTGAATAACCAATATTTACCATTTGCTAGAATTTGAACCATTAGCTAGGCTGCATAGTCAATTACGTTATCTACTGGAATTGATGCTAGTCTAACCTGGCATTACCAAACAGGACAGGTTAAATATAGCCAATTAATGGTAGCAAATTAGTAGCACACTTTTTCAAATTAGCTGGAGTTCCTGCCTTCTTGGGAGGCGAAGATGATCATTCTGTACGAGCCTTTTTGAAACATTTTACTCAGGTGAGCTCATCCTTAAGTCCATACTCCGACGCGCACGCATAGCTAACTACATTGTGCAGTATGAAAAGGTCAGCACAGATGACGAATTGATACTATTCTTGATATTTTTTTTTCTACAGTGATGAACTTGACTGATGCTATACTGAAAAAATTGGATGCTAAACAGAGCCCATTCTATTGATGTATAGTGCACAGTCACTGGCTGGATGAGAGAAGAAGATCTTCGAGTACTTTAAATAAAAATAAAAGGAGTAAAAAGATTTTTTTCTTGGGAATGTAATTAAGTAAGCAAATATCTATTCAGTATTATATTTAATACGTAAGTATAGTAACGAAGTACAATTACCCAAATATTTGCACCCTTATTTTGAGCAGTTATGGTCAGAAAAAAGGTATTAAACTGTACCTATTCTTGTTGCTTCAATATTTCAGTCTTGTAATTGGACTTAACTAATTACTCACTGTCAGTACCCTGGATGGGACACCAGTCAGGACCAGTGTTGTGCCTTTAATTAGCTCTTAGATAATTTTTAAAAGTACACTGCATGCACCTCCCGAGGTTAAAGATATGCACTAAAGGCACAAAAGATGTACCCTTGAGCGTACCACCCCAGCGACAAGGAAAAGTACAGTTTGCTACCTTTATTTAGCAGATATTGTGCACAGAGAGAAGCCCACCTCTTGAGGAACTCCATGTACTCGGCATGCTTGATGAGTCCTGTCCTCATCATGATGGTCTGGAAACACTGCCGGTCAATAGCCCATAGCTTCACATTAGTGAGAGCTGAGAAACACAATCAAACAAGTGGAATTAGAGCCAATGTGACAACATGCGTTCCCTGATGGCATTATTTTATATCCATAAAAAATTTGTTGTCTTTAATATAGCATTAAATAAAAAAAATCCACTAGTTTACTTTTAAGGTATACTTTTATCCAAAGTAAGCACCTGTCTAGCCTAAAGGCCCATGCACAGCCTTACCGCTATTTAAAGAAGCAAATGCCCCATATTACATTTCCCTTATATTAGATTTTTCCTTCGAGCTATTATAATACAGGTTTTAAGCCCATACCATTATAATAATTCTCGAAAGCTGAGTTATGTTCATGCTGGCAATGGTGAGTAGAAAATCACGAATGGAGATCAACTCAAAGATGAATAGCCTTATCTACCTCACAACAATCCAAAGTCGGTCTCTCGCTCACAGCTGAACTGTCATAATTCACTTAGATCTGCCGTAAATCATTCCACTGTCTGGAATGTTAGCAGAGCCAAAAGAATTTTGGTGAATTTATCTGGCGTGCCAGTGACATGAAATAGCTCTTTGTCTGTAGCCTTGTTCCTAGGCAATAATAGACCATTCAGACGTGCTGTTAAGCTCAATTATATACAAAATTATTTTCCAATGAAAAACAGTTGGACTCTTCTGCCACGATAGCTCTGCATGTTGCATGTGGATGCAAAACACTACTTTAAGATTACCCATGTGGAGCTCGTTTTGGTCCAAAATCCTTTGTTTTGTTTTTTTAACTATTATGCACTGCTTAAATGCAGATTAAATGTCAGTCATCAAAATACAATTTTTAGACCACGCAGAGTAAAAAACACAATGTCAAATGTCAAAATATTGTGCAGAGTCAACAAATTTATTATATTAAACCTAGAGTATTCATCAACTCAGATGAATTCTCATATTGCACTTTGTACCATTATTTCTACCACATATATATGATCTTTTTGAGATATAGTTACTTTCAGCATTTCTTCCTCCATCTTCAAAAGTTGCTTCTGTAATTTCTAAATCTGAATGGAAACTGTTGCACAACAAACATATCTAAAAACCGACAGTTATGCAATTATTTCAATGCTCTTTTTTGTCAAAGTGTTTATAAATTCAGTGATGACACATTTTTTTGCTTGGATATCAAGGTGACAGTGTACAATATAAAGGCACCATGTTGTACAATCATCCCTCCCAGTAAATTTAGTATTACTGTATTTTGAGAAATCAGCTTTTCAGGAATTTGGATGTAGATTTAGATCCATAATGAACAAGCCAGAGGCAACAGTGACTCGGAAAAACTCCCTGCAACAACATGAGGAAGAAGCCTTGGAAGGAATCAGACTCAAAAAAGCAGCCCTCTTCTGGATGATGCTGGATAGTGGGATTATAAATCATTTCTGTAATCAGGTACATAGAGAAAAAGTAAACCATTACATGTGTTGAAATCACATGCTACAATCATACTGTATTTACGAGTCTTGGCATGAGTACAGGACAGTCTTTATGAACACAACAGGAAGTTCAAGTCTACTATCCAGGTGAAATTATGTACTGAAGCAGAAAGGGATTTTATTATTTTATTTTTCCCTTGAAAAATGTTCAGGGCAGGGGCTGTCACACGGCCAGATCTCTCAGAACATTTTGTTGAATACCTGTGCCATAGGATCCAGGTAAGATTAACCAGAGTCACAAGCACAGAAAAGCGGCAGCTGAAGAAAAGGGAGGAACCGACCATCTGAAGAAGGATTTACCTTTCAAATACAAGGCAATAACTGTGTTCAGTGAATCAAATTACAACAGACTTCTTCCTTCATGGTCCACACAGGCAATTTGCCTCGCCTCAATTTCATACAGACGTACCCAGTCTGGACATCAAGCTTCAAGACAACCATGACTCTGTCCAGAACTGACATTGTTTCAAAAGCTAGATAGTGATCACTGCATCATTTTATCTGTTTTTTTTTTTTTTTTTTCTTTTTTTTAGAAAACATGTCTGGGCAATGACTCTTTGACCGAAACATAGGATAAGAGGACAACAACAAGCTCCACTTCAGTGACATGAGGACTGAGTGTGCCCCATAAATGACCAAGATTAATGTCTTTCGTTCTCTCTGTCTGATATCCAGGTCAGATCACTGGAGAATACTTCTCATTCTGAACTTCTCAGCACTCTCCTTAACTACTTCATCTGGCCTGAGACACTCACTCTGAACAGAATTAAAACACAGAAGTTATCACTCTTGATTTGGCCTAGAGCACCAAACTCCAAAAAGACATTCACTGATGAGGATGTCCAAATACCGAATAGTAAATCATCTGATTTCAGGGATTCCATGTGTTATTTTTCAGTTCAGGATGTTCATACTGATATGCTTTGTTTACGATTTTCACAAAAGAATCACTTTTTCCCCAACACAGAACACACACTCCAGTTTAATAAGAACACCTGTATGCCTGCTCATTCATACAATTATCCAATCATGTGGTAGCAGCACAATGCATACAATCACAATGCATACAAGCAGATAAAGGTCAAGAGCTTCAGTTAATGTTCACATAAAACATCAGAATGGGGAAAAATGTGATCTCAGTGACTTTGACCATGGAATGGTTGTTGGTGCCAGATGTGCTGGTTTGAGTATTGAGAAAATGCCAATGTACAGTAAGAGAATGCTATGGTGAACAGAAAGGCAGCTCTGTTCTGTTCTGAACCTTGAGGTGGATGGGCTACAACAGCAGAGGACCACATTGTGTTGCACTCCTTTCAACAAAGAACAGGAATCTCAGACTACATGGAATGCAAAAACGCTGCCAGAAACATCTGAGGAATCTTAATTTCTGCTGTGATATGCAGATGTAAACGTCAGACTCCATGACCCCATGGACTGAAGCTACCTTGTGTAAACAGTTCAGGCTGGTGTAATGGTGTGGGGAATGCTTTCTTGGCACACACTGGGCCCCTTAATACCAATCGAGCATTGTTTGAATGCCACAGCCTATTTGAGTATTGTTGCTGACTACATGCATCCTTCATGGCCATAATTTACCCATCTTCTAATGGCTATATCCAGCATTATAATGCACCATTGCACAAGTCACAAAGCACAAGACATCTCAAACTGGTGAATATGACAATGAGTTCAGTGTTCTTCAGTGGCCTTCCCAGTCACCAGATCTGAATCCAATTGAGCACCTTTGGGATTTGGCAGAATGAGAGATTCGCAGCATGAATGTGTGGCTGAGAAATCTGGAGTAATTATATGATGCAATGTCTTAATGTATCTAACACCTAGTGGAATCCATGCCATAAAAAACTGAGGCTGTTCTAACATAAAAGGGGTGATCCTACCTAGTATTAGTATGGTTTTCCTAATAAAGTAATAATAATAATGTGCTTCTTTAATTTCTCTAATGATACGTGAAACATAATTTATAAATTACATTTATGAATTATGAAATGGACAAATCTGAAAAAAATTACTGGATTGGATTTTCATATGGATAAATTTTATAAAATGTGATTATATCAGGACCTAGCAATTGATATTTTAAAACTTGTTTTAATGGAGTGGTGAAATATATTTATAACCCAAAATAAAGGATTACAGGTGTATACACCTAGCACACAGGCTGCTAATAAAATAAATTCCTGTCAATGAGAGTCTGTCCTTGAGTCAGGAGTTGGTGTCTAATCTAAAGCAGTTTTAAAAATATTTGCTCAGTCACTCAATAATCCAAGGCAAAGAACAACAAAAGAGCACCAGATTGCATTTGAGAGAGAGAAAAAAAAAAGAGAGAGAGACTTTCCTTATTTACTTTTTAATAGTTTTAAGACTATGCTCTGTTCACTTTTAATAACCATCTGTTTAATGTTCAACAAGTGTCAGATTAAAAATATGATCAGATTAAAAAACTGATCTGCATGCTTGCTTTAGAAATCGCAACACAAAAATGTGTTTCTTTTATTTGTTAAAAAAAGTTTAAAATGAGCTCAGTGAAGATCATGGAGCAATTATGGTCAATTAAATCAATTTTATAAACATGGATAACCATATCAAAAACTTGATTCTATGCTCATTGAACTATTTTTTTTTCTGTGTTTTAGATCATTGTCCTGCTAGAAGATCCAACTATATCCCAGTTGCAGCATCTCTGCAGAGGCAGCCAGATTTTGCCATGTATCCTAAAAAAGATCCCAGGGACTTTAGAGCAAAAACCACTCTACAACATCACAGATCCTCCACCATACTTGAGTGCTTGTTGCCATATAGCACTATTTTTTTCTTATCTGTCCATAGAAACTGGTTCCAGCCAAAGTTCCAGTAGTGTGTAGTGAACTTCTTTTAAACTTCTAATTATTAGTTAAACCTCAGTAATAAATTTATTGTCCTAACATTGACATTTTCATGTAGCTATTTTTATAGCCATTGCCTGATTTATGAAGGTCACACTTTTGTCTCATTTCATTTGTGCAATCTCTAATCTCCCCATTCTCCTTGCTGAAGAATGATTAAGGGAAATTGGCCTCTGTTATCACCTCATATTTATACCCCAGTGAAACAGGAAGGCATACAGTCAGGTGAACTTGAGTGAAATATAAATGAGAACATGCTTCAGTTACAGATCATGCAAATTTATAGGAGTGTCAATAATTGGGACATGTGGTTTTGTTCAAATATACATTTTTGATTTTCTTAATATAAGTTCACTTCACTTAAAAGATTACATTTTTCTCAGATTTTCAGTGAGATTAAGACTTTTTTCCACAGCTTTTTTAAAATAATCTTTACCAAGGGTGCAAATAATTCTGTAGCTGACTAGTATATTCTACTATATACTCTCCATATGTAAAGTAGTATATTCTTCTGTATCCGACCAATCACAACAATGAATATACAGCACAGCTTGGTCACTAAATTGAATCTATGAAGTTGAGCTATATCATTATATTAAGCACTATATTTAATATCACACAATATATATTGCATTTTATATCAGAGTTACATTAACGCCAAAAAGAAAGACTTCCACATTTCTAACTACAGACTTCTGCAACTTTTAACAGAGCAACAATATTTTTTGTGTTGATAAGCAGTCAGTCACCACCACCAGCCAGGAATGGACAGGCAATTAGAGAGGCACTCGAGCCCTGGGAGACTGTCCACAGAGCCAGAGAAACAGCATACTGACTCTGCCAGATGGTTATTTTCTTTTTTGCTGTTGTGATTACTGACAGCAGCAGTGACAGGAAAGGTGTCTAGAATCAGCGTCTTCTTCAATGGGTCTGAACTAATGACCATCATCTCATACAGAGAAGACAAGGAAAAGCACAAGATGTGAGGAAGAATCAGAGGAATGTGAATCGCTGAAAAACTATCTATTATAATATTTGAGGCTAACTCTATGGCAATAGAGGAAGAAACAAATAGTTAACTGGGCCACTGTGAAAGGATTAGATACAGTACTGTTTGGTCATTGATTATACAATGTAGAAGTCTCTGGAAATATTTCAGCCCCTGTCAATTATTGTCCACTGTCAGGGTTTAGTAGCAGAGACAGATGTAAATGCAGATTTTTTTTTTTTTTTTTAATTATACAAAGCGCAATCAAATAACCAAAACAGCAGAAACAAGAACCATGAACCTGAACCAAAGACACAAGGCAAAAACATGCAGAGTATAAGCGAGATTGTGACACACATGACAACACCACTAAAAGCTTGACGATAAGACGCTGAAACAGAGGAACTTGTTTAATGGTGCTAATCAGGGTGAAATAAGACATAGATGCGAGTGATTAAAAACATGCTGGGGCTGGTGGGAAGTGTAGTTCAGCACCCCTTTGGCACCATCATGACATCCACTTTACATTCAGCTTTCCTTAAGCTGTCTTTAATTAGGAAAGACACTTTCAACATGTGAAAAGTTAACATGAAGACGGTTATTTAAAGGTCACACTCCAATGGACATGACAGGAGTGTCTTCCTGACCAGATACAGTCATACACTAGGCATCAGGTCATCAACAAGAGCATATACAGTAAAGCAATTGGACAATCAACCCAAATTACAATTTAGAAAAGTATATTTATTAGCGGTGTAACACAGCACATCATATTGTATCGTTTGCTTGTCCTAAGCACACTGTCAGGCAATTTACTAGTGTACTAGTTTATTAGCTTATTAAAAACAGCAAATGGCTATAGTCAGCAGCAAGCAAGAACTGGAACATTCCTCCAAATCCTTAAGGTGCACGGGAACACTAACTTCCTGGTGAGTCATGACACTGACAGCCAATAAATGGTGGATAGAAATGTTACAGGGTAAACACTGAAAATGGAAACCTAAAGCACAATTGCCGTCTTGAAAAACGGATTGTACCAAGACAAAACTATATTGCATCAGAGCTTGAACTTTGTGCATCTTTGTACACTGCTAATATTCATGTATCCCAAACCACAATGATTGTTACATGGCAGAGCAAATATCACTTCTAGCACTTTAAGCATAACGCTGCCCCAGTTAATGAGTGGAGAAAGTCAGACAGTTTGCAGTAGGGCTCCATTTCTACACAAGCCTCTCAAAAATGATTTTGAGCCTGGATTCAGTGCATCCAGTGTATTGCCCTTCCAAATATCCACTCAGGCCTTGATCATTTATTTACCCTAGCATAGTTGAAATAGTTCAGGATAAACCAAAAGAAAAGCCAATGCATGAGCCAAAACCAGAACACATTAAATATGACAAGACAGAAATTAAGGGAAAAAATTGTGAAAAATAAAGCACTAGACCAAGATAAAATCCAGCAAAGAATGGCTGAAACGCACGCACGTTCTTAAATAGACTGCCTAAAGCAAGAAACAGATGGAACCAATCATTAGGGTGAGAGAGTGTTAACAAGAACAGGAAGCAAAGACCAAATAAGGAAAATCGGAACCCCAACATTGGGTACAAACAGTTGTGGAGACCGTGGAGAGCCAAAATCATCAGAACTAGAATGGACACAGCACTTAAGGAAATCATTAAAACTTTATTAGGCCCAACAATGTGTCACATGACAGCTGTACATAATCAAGCAAATAATTTAACAATGAAAGTGACCTGATACAGGGTTCATGCAGCTTTTCTAAAGTGAAATTCATTTTACAGCATGTTGCAGCTTCTTCAGAATCGCCCCCTACTAGTTTAGATATTGATGTCCAGTTTCTAATTAGACCAAATGATTTTACTTTACTATTGGAAAACACTGAAGTTCTTTTCTTCTCCCTACTGCTTATAACATGCAACATGAAAATGGCTGAATGAGATTTTTTTTTAATAAAGATAAGTAGTTTCTCCTATTGTTTTAATGAATTGTTTTGAATTATTGTGTATCCATCCATCCATTCTCAGGATTGCTTACCTACAAAGGGTCATGGGGGAGCCTGGAGCCTTTCCCAGGGAACTCAGGGCACAAGGTGGGTGACACCCTGGACGGGGTGCCAACCCATCACAGAGCACAATCACACACTGCAACCAATTTGGAAATGCCAATCAACCTACAACACATCTTTGGACTGGGGGAAGAAACTGGAGTACCCAGAGGACACCCCGAAGCACAGGAAGAACATGCAAACTCCACGCACACAGGTCAGAAAGTAATGTGTGTAATCTGAATTGTTTTAGGTATCTGTCCTAAGTTTTGTAAACATGTTGCCAAGCAATATGTGAACCAGCAAATCTCAACATTGTTAAAAAAAAATACATTTTCTAATTCCTGATTTTAATAAATTTCTTATTTTATAACATTCTACATTCTGCATATACTTCCTGCTTAAAGAAATAACATAATTGTCGACAAATAAAACATTTTTACTCAATGTGTTTGAAGGCCAATCTGTCTTCTTTGATTTAAGACAGTGTTTGCTAATTTAACTGTATATTATCTAAATATATTATCTATATATATGAATGTACAGCGGTTTGCATAAGTATAGAAAATGAATTCACACCCATTTAACTATTTTTACATTTAACTGGCCTATAGAATAAATCTTTTTTTCTACACACAACACTTAATGTCAAAATGAAATGATAACAATAAAATATTTCTAACATTATATAATAATAAAAAACTACAATATCTTAGTTTGATAAGTATACACACCATTTACTTGCATCCCTTAAACAATCTCAGGAATAACCAAACCGTTAAGATAAGATACCCTGGAGCACTGTCCATTAGGAAGTGAAATCATTAAGTCCATCATTAAGAAGTGAAAATTGCATGGCACCACCCACAGTCTGCTACAATCTGGCCGTTCATCAAGACTAGATGACCAGGAAAGAAGACAATTAATCAGAGAGGCCACCAGGAACCAAACAGCAACTTTTGAAAGACCTATTTTATGGCCAACAGAGGAAAACATGCATCACACAACATCAGAAGTTATTGCACATATCTGGCCTGTATGGGAGGGTTGCAAGAAGAAATCCATTTTCTCAAAAAGATCCATCTGGAGAGCTGTATGAAGTTTGCACAAAGAACATGGCCCTACACCAAAACATCACCATTCTGACTGTGAAGCATGGTGGTGGAAGCATAATATTGTGGGGATGTTTTTCATCTGCAGGGACTGAGGAACTAGTCAAGATTAAGGGCAGATGGATGGAGCCAAGTATATGAAGATTCTTGGGAAGAACCTGAAGAAATCTGAAAATGAGTCAAAAATTCATATTTCAATAGGACAATGATCCCAACATAAGGTCAGAGCTACCATGGAGAGCTATGAACAAGCTGGATGATCTTGAGTGGCCTAGTCAAAGCCCTGACCTAAATCCAATTTAAAACTCTACAGAATGACTTGAAGGTTGCTCTCCGTCAACTAACCTCTACCAGCTCCCAACTCTAAATCCAGGTACGCCAACCTTGTGGAGAGCTACTCAAAAAGACTGTGAGCTGTAGTTTCTGTTCTGTAAGTTAAATGCTCTCATGTGGAATGCTTTGTTCTTTGGATGAGGGAAAACAAGTTCAATTTAAATCAACAAAGTTTACATTCCAAGAGTGTGCATTTTGTATCCAATGTACATGAAATCATACAGGCACTATACTTAATTTGATGTTATTTGGTGTTAATGAAAAATGAAGTCTTTTTTCCCCCATTTTTTAAACATTTTCCAGTGTTTCTGGGGCACAGTGGTGGGGTCACGTTTAATGAAAATAAATAAATAAATAAATAAATAAATCTTTCTGGTTTAAGTCACACCCACTTGCGATTTAACTCCGAATACAGATACAGATAGTGGCATACTGTTACACCTCTATTTATAGTTTGTCGTTTCATCTGGCATTTTATTACCAGTCAAAAGTGTAAGTTATTTGCCGCTTACGAAGAATGAATACAAAGACACTGTCAATTTCTTTCTTCTAGAATGCTTTCTGTGTGTTGAACCCTCACTGTAAGCAGCCTGGCTGGTAGCTTTTTTTCCCCAGTTTACATTATGCTGGAAGGTAGGTGTAGTGGTGTTAGGAAGTAGGTAGTCATTTTATCATTGGAAAAGGCACAGGCCACCTGTTGATATGTCTTAGAGAGCTTATTTGGAACTGCAGTTGTTGAGAAATTGTTAGATTCAAAATTGACTATATTATTATAAATGTTAATAAAATTTATTCAAACTTAACTACATTCCTAAGCTAGAAATAAAAAATACTTTGACATTTTTAAGAATTTCAGGCATCTCTACAAACTCTATGAATTCCACCATAACTGTCTTCTCAACACAATGAGTTACAGTCAACCTTTCATGCTAATCCACTGGCTTTGGCCTATAGTGCATACAGAGCATGACAGCAGACTCTTAATTAACACAGTCCACCAAACTGTCCACACACTCATCGCAGCTCTAATGAATTTGAACTCCCAAATGACGAATATGATTACTAACACAATAATGTGGCTGGCAGATGCTCGTCACCATCACGAGCACCAATCCAGGCTAATAAATATTCAGCACTCATCATAAAACAGGGATATAATCTCAGATCTGCCATCGAACAGTTAGCACCCCTCTGTTGGAAGGCTCACGTGACTGGAACACAAGTCACTTCACTTCAACCAAAGCCATTTGGGGCATGTTGAGAGACACTATGGGAGCATGAAATACAAAGGTAAGGCAACACGGAGTAGAGACAGAGATCAGTCAACTTCAATTAAGTCTTATCCCGTTATTGATTGGAGTCTCTTAATGTTATTCATGGCAAAGTAAAACAAATTAATGACAGACCCTTTAGCACAGAGATTGCCTTTCCGTCATTGGAATTAGATGGGACGTGAAATAAACAGGCGAGAATTTTATATCCTGGGGTTCGTAATTTCTGTCATTCATCTTTGCTGTTTGATCAACTCTGTATCCGAGTCATGATATTTCCTGAATCAAATGGCACAGGGTAGTGGAAAAACATGAGTCAGACTTCGCAGGGGGGTGAATTTATCAAGGTTATAATCCTGGAAGTGGTGTACAAAAGGAAAGTGACAGTCCAGAAGAGATATCAATGTCAAGATAGTTCTGGTCTGGAAGATGTCTACTGACTGATAGTTCATAGCTGTAAATGTTGTCAGCTACAAAGCTGTTCTGCTGCAGAAATCAGAAAAATATGAACAGAAACAGAAAAAAAAAAAACATCTCAGTCTCTAGTGCTCCTGAATTCTTGAATCTGATTGGTCAGAAGGTGTTGATTCTTTAATATCTCTAACAGCAGCTCTGACAGTAATGTTGGCTGTAATTCAAATCACAGGTTTGTATTAATGTACTCATTCTAATACGTTATCTTTCTGCAGTAACAGCTAATTCAAAGAGACTTTGGAAGGAGTCTCCAGTGTCAGCGCTTTGTAGCTGACAGTAAGTTCTTAGCCACTGAACAGGAACTAACTCATCTCACAGAAGTTCGACAACATTAAATGAAACCACAAACAGAAAAAAAACACTGTGATATGTCATTCTTTAATCAATAAATATAAAATGTCTGTGGTATGAAAGAAATAAAACGCATTGGGATATGCTGTTATAGTTGATCATTATCCTAACAACATAAGAAAGTAAGTTTTATTCCTTAAGAGATGAATTGAGATACTCAATCATTTTAGAGACTTCTTATATAAAAGACATAAACTGACATTAGAAGCAGCAGCTTCATTAACCTTTAATGAAAATACCAAGAAGCAAACAGTCAAGTATGACAATAATTTTATCTTTAATTACACAGAAGTTTGAGTACAAACTTTAAATGAAAAAGTTAAAAGTTTCTGTCTCTGAATCTCAAATGATGTCGTACGTTGTACACACACAAGCAAGAGTGCGGTTATACTGAATATCGGCGCGGCTGTGATTCGGCCATAGGTGATCACAGCCGTGCTGATATTTAGTATAAGTGCACAGTTGTCAGTGTGATATTGCTTTTATGCAACAGTTCTATAAACTATAAAAACTATAAACTATAAAAATTAATATCACACAATATGGCCAAATGTTCTGTTTATTTTTGCTCCGCTAGCAGAAACAGATCCCAAAGAAGCTAAACTCACTTTATAGCACATCAGCTAGCTGGCTAGGCAGCTCACATTGATTTGTACATTCCTGTTAAAGGTGGTAAAATTGGCATCCTTTCTTCCTTTTCATCTTCATCTGCCAAGCTTTCATATTTTAAGTTAATACTGTAGTTAATACTGTAAATATTGTTTGCCATGTCTGCTGATGATGTACAGTAACACTACTGTAGTAATGGTTTCGAACTAGGAAGTGGAATTTTACACAGCAAACACAGACGAGCGGAATGATACACACAGTGAAACGTCCCAGTGCAGTTATAGGAAATGTAAGTGTTCTTGGAATGCCGCTCGACCAATCAAATTAGTGGACGGAACTAACTTATTTACTATTATATATTATTGTTATTATATACAACATATAGTCATATATACATATATGCATATATGTATATATATATATTAACCTATGCAGGGAGCAACCAAAGTGAAATAGGAAGCCATTTGGGAATTTCTTTAACTAGAAGATGGTGAAATTTAGGATCATGAGTGTGAAATGGGTAAGCGTTATTATGGGTAAACGTGATGTTGCTTCATAAATCAGCCAGAAAAAAAAAATTACTTTTGTGAAAAAAAAAAAGAGAAACTTTTTTCTTCAACAGCTTTTTTTTTTTTTTTTTTTCTGAACCACATCCAGGTGGAAATAACACTGAAACAGTTGCTCTTAATGGTCAGAACTATTCCACCCTACACTGCCTACTGAACTGCATCAAGGCAGAAATGAAGTAAATTCAAAAAAACATCTCTTCCATATCAAGCATACTGCAGAGGTATAGTTATAGGCAGTTAGGTTATTCAGATCTTATTATTCAAAATGTCTAAATTGCCTGCTTTAATACAGACACTGCAATAGATGCTTCCAATTTTCCAATTAAAGTATAAAGAGGAGTTGAATATACTTCAGGCAGATTAGAAATAGCCCTTGAGAGCAGCTGCTCGCTGTGTAGAGAAACTAGGCTCTATGAAATGAGTTAAGCAAGATACAGAGTTAAAGAGGATTATTCTCTGAGGGCCTGGTAACTGACTCACTTGTGTAATAGGACAAACATTGCATTCATCTGAACATTACTTGTAAGTGACTTAAATTCAGACTGCATCATACGATGTCACACTGCTCTAATAAAATGAGAAATAGTCAATAGGTCCTCCTCTGCTTATTGTGGCAGCAGTGTGAATGTTTGATGAAACTATTTTAAGTGTGCAGTCATAGAGGGTCTCCCGTGTCTGCACACTTGCATCATCTGCCTTAGTTTCAGTCCTACATGCTATCTATCAGTCTTCGGAAAGCTGGCAAAGAGTAATGAATGCCTGTGAGCTGAAAATCAAATTATTTCTGTCCATTTGCAATAACTGGTATTGACAGACAAAGCTATTTCAAGACTAGCACTGCTTCTGTGGAGAAGTTGTATATACAAGAATACACAAATGTGTTCACAGTAGAGCTGCATCGATTAGTTGACATAATCAATTATCCTGATTATGAATTTATTATTATTAATTTAGTGACATTTTTTGTGGGTTTTTTTTTTTTTTTTTTACATATGATGTGACCTTTACGTAACCACCAACAAAAATGTCTTGGTAGAATGCATACACTTCTATTTCTGCCTTTGGGGGCAGCAGCCGTTGCATTGTCAAGTTCATGTAAACTTTACATGAACAGATTCAAGACCCTTCAAAGCATGACTGATGTGCTCTCTTCTTTTCAGTATACACCTGCACAGAAATTTGAATTATGACAGCAACAATCAGGACCCATAAAGCAATACATAAAACACTGAAACTAGTTTCGCTAATGCTTGGAAGTGAAATATACTAATTGTTGATGTAGCAGCAGGGCGTGGTCAAGTGTCAGCAGCGGACGGAGAGGAGGTGGGTTGAACCAGCAAGTAACGCGAGTTTACTTATTTGTGCTTTATGTGTCCTTTCAGAGAGAACGCCATGAATTTGAGAGAGAAGGACATGCACACACTCACACACACCTGGAGCGTGAGCTTGGAAAGTGTTGGTGAACTTGATCGAGGCCTCAAAATATTGGGACTGTGTTTTTATTTTGGGTTTTTCCACTTGAGAGCACTGAAAAGTACCTGCTGGAAAAATAAAGCGAGCCTTGAAGCTCCTTCAAAGTCCATCTGTCTCCTGAGTAATCTTTCCCACCCACCTTCACACATACCGAGTTCTACAGTTGACATTATAGCCTCGTATTACATTTCATGGAAGGGGCTTGGTTTTATTTATTTATTTTTTTATTGATGTAGTATGTATATGTATGTATGTATGTATGTATGTATGTAGTATGTATGTAAATATGCAAATATGTGAAGCAATTTCATAGTTTAATGAGGCCAGTTAAGATTAGTCTGTTTAATTTTGGCTTATTAAGTTTAATTATGAGGCAATATCTATATGTCTTAGTACAATTTAGATAAAGAGGTAGAAAGTTCCATCTAAATCCACAAACTTCAAGTTTTCTTAACAAATTCCTTATTAAATTCCTTATTTGTAATGTAATTTGGCTGTTATTGTTACAGTAAGTAGAGTAACAAGATTTTAAATGTTATGTTCCTCTCAGTTTTGTTTTACATCTGATTACTAAAAAAAAAAACACATTTTAAGATGATTAATCAATTATTTGTCAATTAATTTACAGTAATAATTGAGTTTTTTTGTTGCAAAATTCACCTTCAGTCAATTTATTGCAAGTGCAAGTTAGCTGAATATAAATATTATTATAATTATATTAAATATTATATTAGTCCATAGTTTGATTACAGTTCATCCATTTTCAGTATGATAAGGATATTCGATTAGATTAGATTAGATTAGATTCAACTTTATTGTCATTGTTCAAAGTACATGTACTAAGCCAATGAAATGCAGTGTCAGAGCTCTGACATCGTCTTAGCAACCAAGCCAGCAGTATACATGCTTCTGCCATCAAGTTGTGGAAAAACAGCACAACATTTGTGCTTTAAGACAAGTTTTGTGTTTTATGTGAATGTCAATCAATGCCATATGTTCACTATGTTAAACGGAAAAAATATTTCAGTGTTTCAGGCACCAATAGCAATACTCTATATCAGATCGATACATCCTCAATTGTTATATTAATTTTGTATGTATATATATATTTTTTACAATAATTCCTATGAGTTTTGAATTTAAGCTCCTGGGTGAAAGTGTGAAAACACACACGGAATGGGAATATGAACTTCTCAAAAGCTGCTTTGCTTATCATAACCTCCCTTTTAAGTAGACTGTGCCAAGGCAAATCGTACCAGACTGGCAGCAGCAATAGATGTGCTTTCTTAACCAAACAGATATTGAAGAACTATATTTCATGCCAAGGCAAGCACTACATTTGATTTACTGGATGTCAAAGTCGATTTGAAGTAAAGTAAATAAGAAGAAGAAAAATAAAATTTGCCTCTATGGAAACTGACACTCAATGTTCTTTTCACTAGGAAAAAAACACTGTATATTTCAATTCTTTATCTGTCCAGATACAGTGACAGAAATTTAATAGGGATTACTGACAAAGTAATTATAATTTACTGATGTTCAGGCTTCAGTGTGTATTATTGCTGTCGCACTTGGTCTGGAAAAAAAAAAAAAACTTTGGAAAAAAAATCAGGTTCTGACCAAAATTGGGTTTTATCTGATAATAATATACTTTGAAATCTCTGCTGTAAGAAAACATAAATATATTTTTCCAATGTGGAATTGTTTTTATTTAGGCTACTTTCTAACCTTGCCTTGGCATCTGTCTGCAGAGATCACGTGAGGTAAAAAGCAAGTTTAACAAATGCAGTCAGTCTGCATAAAGAAGACTAAAACCATGCTAGCTAAATGTGATTCCCTCACACAATGAATGTCATGATTTGTCAAGTGCTGGATAGCTACGTGCCATAAGCCTAATCAATTCAGCCTGTAATGAGATATTGATTATATGTGATTACAAATACGAAAGTTTATCAAAAATATCTGCAGATACCAAAAATATCTGCAAAGCTCCTGCACTGCAACATCATCATCAAAACAGAGAAGAGCACCTACACATTCTGTAAAGGTGATAATGGACAAAATCTGTAAAAGTTTCATTAAAATGATGTAATAAAAAGAAATGAATAACAAGAATTTTATTCAGCAGGACAGAACTTACAGAATGAATGAGGCGTCTTTCCGTGGACTTGGAATGAAATCTTTAAATTTTCTCCATTTTCACTTTTTAAAATGCTAGAACTTTACCTGTGGTTGAGAAGCATGCAAAAGAGAAAGCTTCATTTCAGGAAAGCTATGTAGTTTTTACAATTGCACCATATACTGTAGAAAATGTCAACATGTGACCATTTGAAGAGTTTTCCTAGGATGCTCCATATTTTCTTCTATTCATTTATTCTCTTTCTTTCTCTCCAATTCTAACTGTAGTTTCGAATTTCTGTGGTCTTCAGTGAAATGTAAACTATTCTCATTTGTGACTCCCCATGATACAACTATAAAACAATAAAAGTGAAGATAAGCAATGACTGATTTGTTCAGCCAGTGTGAGTGAATAATCTGAAATCATTCAAAAAATAAAAAATCTCAACAGCCTTCATATTACTCTCTACTCTCATTGTGGAGAGGCATTCATCTTCTGTAATAAAATGCATTGATGTTTAGGATGAATGCTTCCAGATGAAGAAAATGGATCTTGTGAGCAAACAAAAACAGCAGACGTGAAAAAACCTCCACTTCCCCTCACTATACTCGCTCTTCAGTGGGGATTTAGATTAGACGGATGGATCGGCTAGCTGGTTACAGTTGAAATGACCATATAAGGGGTTTATTTGAGCTAAATTATACACTGCGTTTCAGGTCACAGGAACAGACCAGCGTATTAATGAGTGTTCATCAGAGCAGAGCACATTTCAAGGAAACCTTTCCAAGGAGTTCATAAATTGCTGTAAAATCTGCAGCAGAACGTTTCTCTTGACTGAGCTGCTGTGGCATTTCCATGGCAAAAAAAAAACAAAAAAACCTGGCTATCTGCCGCCTGGAAAAAATGTGCCTGATTCAAGCGTTCCAGCTGTCAAATGAGGCTTTAACTCTCCGTCAATCTCTGCCATACACTTGTAGACAGAATACATAAAAAAAACTACCATACAATAATATTGTGCATTCGGCATTAAATCCAGTGGATTTAATAAGAGGAACATGAGAAACATCCATGCTAGTACTAATAGCAGTGTAAGAGATAGAGGATGGGTTATAATTAGTCAGCGCTATAATTAATCCCATCAAAGAGGGAACTATGCCCTTCATCTCTTACGCCAAAATGCATCCTCCAGGTCACCATGGCAGCTAACTGACTCGCTGAAGAACTGACTGAGCTTTTTATACCTCCTTTCAATTGTCATTCAAATAGAGAGATGATTAAACCTTAAACCCTGTTCAGACTGGACTAGTTTTACATGAGGAGTTGAAATTATTGCTGAAGTATCTCCAGGATTTCAGGCCCACCGTGACAGTATTTCTGATTGCACATACACCTTTTCACATTTACCTTATATGAAATGCCCAATAGAAATAACCCCAGGTAATATATTTTTATTCACCTCATCTGAGCTTGTCTACTTATACACTCTTATTACGAAGTCTTGCCGATGTTATTGTGCATTACTGAGCCTTGTTTCTTGTTCTGTGTTTCATAGATCCATCCCTTGTGTTGTCATTTATGATTACGAATATCTCTTGTTTGCTTCTCCCTGTCTGTTATTTATCCCCTATGGACTATGTCAATGATTCTTGGATTACCCGCAATAAACAACATGCTGATTTTATGCACTTGTGTCCTGCCTCCAATACATGCATGTACTACTTCTGGGGTTTTAGGCAAGTTATTGAGTTCCTAGCACAGCTATAACCGACATACATTTTATCACCATTAATAGGTTTACTAATGGTCGAGAGCAACTTGTTCTTAAACTGTATTTCTGGAAATCTTATCCTGTCTGAATAGTACATTAGATGTGAATCCTTGGCATAATACATCTCAAGTCAAGAATCATCAAATTAGCAAATTCCTGGTGATTAGTTTCACATGATGTAGATGACTTGCCAACAAACAATAAGGGCTGTATAAGAAGGTTTTTGTTGTCTGATGGTGGTGTGGACCTTGAAAAGAAAAGAGACATTGTGTAGTTTTGGTGCTGCAAGGCAAAACATGTCAGTGGTGTAAAGTGAAAGGATACCCTCGCAGGGAGCACAACTGGTGGAAATTGAAACACATATGTGAACTTGGACCTTTGTGTGCATGTGAGAATTTGCAAAACAGGCCCACCAGTGCCACATATGATGTATGGGTATACAATACTCCACATATTCCAAAACAGATCTTTTGACCTCTGGATCTTGGTTTGACCTACACAGAGTGACTGGATAAATACACTCAAACATCCCCCTCCCCACACATATGGTCAAGTTGATGTGCCCTGTATTTGCATGCTCTGGGGAAAAGTCTTGATATGTACTGCAATAAAATGCTGATCTCTTTGGATTTTCCTGCACAAAGCTCACACAAAATGGTGTGAAAAACAAACAAAAAAAAAATCCAGAGAGCAGCAGTTCTGTGGGTGTAAATGCCTTGTTTATTGAGAGAGGTCAGAGAACGGCCAGACGGGGTTCGAGCGGACAGGAGGGTAATGGTGACTCAAATTACCACTCTTTACAACCACGGTGAGCAGAAATGCATCTCAGAATTACATCTTGTGGAACCTTGTGGTGGATGGGCTAAAAGAGCCCAAACCAGCCCATCTGACACAACAACCATGCCACGGTCAAAGTTACTAAGATCAAATTTTCCCCCATTCTAACTGACATACTAACTGAAGCTCTTGCATGATTTTATGCATTACACTGCTGCCGCCTGATTGGCTTATTGGTTATTTGCATGAATGCGTGTAAGGGTGTATGAGTGTATAGGTGTTCTTACTAAAGCAGATGTTGAGTGGATATTACTGCTAAAATTATACAAGAAAGCCTGATAATTAAATGCAAATTGCATTTAATTTTATTGGCCATGCAATCAGAATCAGGCTTTTAAGGCTCTGGTTGAAAAAAAAAAAATCAGCCACTTGGCCCCATCCACAAGCTGCTCATAGAATCTTAACCACAGCATGCAAAGTGCAGAAAGTACACCTGAGCACAAAGCTGAGAATTTAAATTGCACTCACTAAAGCACCTTCAGCAGGCTTCTTACTGATGATAACATGAGCAAAGCAGCATCACATTCCTGATGATTTAGTTTATGTGAAATAAATATAGCAGCTCTGTTAACAGAATGTTTATGCTACATATCTATATTTCAATAAGAGTGAAGGTTTTGCACCTGAGGAATACTATACTCAACGTTTGACCTGCCTCCAGTCATGATGAAAGGTGTTTTCTTGGATGACTTTCATGTGTTGGATTTGCTGCTACTCCAAATTCTGCTAACATCTCCTGTGTGGGCTTTTAAGTGCAGACTCATTTTTCAGCACAGACTGCTCTGAAGGTTTTAGTGCCAGTTTATGTCTGAGCTTGTGTTATTTTGTTACATTACTGTTAATCTCTCTGCAATAAGCTCCATTAAAACATGGCCTGCAATCACTGTTAGGGATGCTAATCATTCAAACAGAATGCAATGAAGCCAATCACGCTAAAGTCTTTCTCTCTCTCTCTCTCGCGCTCTCTCACACACACACACACACACATTTCCTGTTTGTGCATACCTGCTAGGTAAACATCACTGTGCAGGCACCACACTAATGGCTCCATTTGTAACTAATGTGCTGAAACTTAATTTATGGATGCATCTCTGAAATGCTTGTGGGAAATTCCAAATTTTACCGAAGCGCATGTAGAGAGAACACAGGCCATTAATTCCTGTAACAGCAGGTGCACTGTAATCATGGTCCACCCTAGGATTGTCACCATGCCAGAATTTTGACTGTAATACCAATATCAGTTGTGGTATCTAGCCTAGATCATCTTTATTGGAATGGCAAGGCCAATTCTATTGTTTTTGCTATACACTGAAGACATTTGGGTTTGAGATCAAAAGATGAATGAGATGATAGATCAGAATTTCCTGATGTTTGAACCTTGGCACCTTTTGTTTGAACCCACCCATTTTTTACGTTATCAAAAATATTGGAAAATACGACTGACAGGTGTTTCTTGTTGCCCAGGTGTGCCGTTAGAATGAGCATTTAAATAATTAATAGCTACTCTTGTTCTGAGCCTTGGGTTTCACCTGTGAAGACTGCATTTGTTGATAAAAAGGATAAACCAACATGTAGAACAGAGAGATGTTTATGAGAGAAAAGAATTTTGAAGCTGAGAAAAGGGGACAAATCCATCAGAGCCATTGCACAAGTAATGGGCATTTCCAAATTGTTGTATTGGCTATTGGAAGACATCAAACAGGTCAGCCAAAAAAAACAACAGCAGTTGATGACAGAAACGTTGTGAGAGCCATGAAGAAAAACACAAAAACGACAGTCAGTGATATCACCAACAACCTCCACAGGGCAGGGGTGAAGGTATCACAATCCAACGTTCAAAGAAGAGTTCAATAACAGAAATATAGAAGCCATGCCACAAGATGCAAACCACTCATCAGCAGTAAGAACCGGAAGGCCAGATGGAACTGGCTAGGTGTAAATATTAGGAAACGAAAGCTGAAATCCTGATCGATCTTCTCATATTCATTTTTTGATCTCAAACCCAAATATCTTCAGTGTATGCCAAAAACAGAGCAAAACAAAAATTAACCTTGCGGTTCAAATATTTTCGAAAGGGAATGTAGTTAGTCTTGAATTATATTTTTACTTGCAATGCAAAGACAATGCAAACACCACATCTCATTGCCAATACGTTTCTTTATGAGGAGACAATTACGTCTACGGCTACACATTCTTCCCCTTCTCCAGATTCATATACTAGCTAACTAGCTTGCCACAGCTAATTAGCTAACTAGCTCACCATACGTTATTAAATTATGTTAGCTGCCACGTTTTAGCCTAGCCAGTTAGCCTAGGTTTCTGAGCAACCAAAACATGGGACTGGGCAAGCACACTGGAGCTTTAACCTGCCCACTGGGCTAGCTAATGAATTTGAAAATGAATGCATTCAAAATCCATGCTTTCAAGAGTGAAATGTTTGATAGCAAGCCTAGTAGACAAGCATATCATGTCCCTCAAGCAGGGTGTATAGCTGGCAGTACACGTCAAGTGACAAAATAACAAAACGAAAGCAAACCACCACCAAACAGGCTCAAAGAATCCCCAGAAACAAACGGATATCTTTCTAGGACACTCTGTACCCCTCGGGGGAGTAGAATGGTTTTGAGAAGCTGTAAGTCAAGGCAACGTCATACATTTCAGTGTTTTCAGTTTTTGCTGTGAACTGTTTCCATTAGTAAAATCTTTTGTCTGTGGGTTGGTAGAATGCCATGTGTATACCTCTTGATCTTGACCAATCATTACTAATTGACTGTGTTTTGACCTTTGCCTGCCTTAACATTTTTAGATTTTGGATTATGATTTTAAATTTCTCTGCCAGGATCTGTACTAAAACCTTACCTCTGAGTCACATCTAGCAGGAGCCTCCCATGGTCAGCTATTGGGATATCATGTACAATAGCCCCAGCAGATCGCTACCACCATACAGGGCCTAATCAGAGTCTGCCAAGGCAATGTCAGTACCGTACTGGAAGTCGTCTCTAACCACCGAGGTCAAATCGACACCCCAGATGTAAATACAAAGAAGACATGTGTAGCTCTACCCGATAAATACAATGCACCCCTGGGGTAAATGCCACAGATTCCTAATGAAGTGCTCTCTCATATTTTCAGTTTAATACATTTTTCAATAGGAGCCTTGCTGTTAGACTTATAAGCCCAATTCTAAGGCCTTATCACAGTGTATACTGTTGGGACGTTGTTTATTTTCAGTATTGGGCTCCTTTTTCAGGAGAGATGTTGGCTGTTGTGTTAGTTTATTTAGCAAAAACAAGAACAGATAAGATATGAAGAAATAAGTGATATGATTAAATTTTTCCTAGAATCTATTATAAGAGCAAACACACAAACAATGGAACTGGGACTTAAACTGTGGCTTCGTGCAGTGATGCAAGAGACCATATAACATTTGGGTCAATGACAGACAGGGGGAGGTTTCAAAACAAAAGACATAGTGTTCAGAAGTTCTGTTTGAAAGCTCACAGACACCGTGGTTTACAAATTCAAATCTTCTGGCTTTCTTGCTCAAAGGATAGCTTTTTGCTGCTTTTTGTATACTGCTGGCTTTTAAAGGAGCACGTAGAGGGAGACATATATCCTGAGTGCATTGCGTATGAACTGTTAAACATCATGGTTTGTAATTTGATGTTATTGCACTTTGTGTGTTTGGTTTTGAACGCTAATATTGAATCATGTAAAAAAAAAAAAAAAAAGAAAGAAAAAAGTTAAGATGATCAACTTGCGACGGCTACCACTAAGAGATGAATACAATTTCAAAGTAAAAAAGTAAAAAGCCGTTAAATTTAATAAAATGTTTTCATAATTAAATTAGACAAATTGGTTTAACCCGAAAAGTTCAGGATGCTCATCTGCCAGATGCTTAGGCATGTTGCTCGTGTTGCCTGACTGGCAGTGGAGAGATTTACAACAGACTAGTTTTGTTGTGTGTGTGGGCAGCCTGTGTTTATCTGCAAGGTAAAAAAAAATGTTCAAACCTTCTTTCTTGAGTCTAACTTTTCCACAAGTTGCAGGCTCAAACTAACTTTTCTTTTAAATGTACTTTTGCACTTTGCATGTTTATAGCACCAATTGTTTTTCGCCTACTCAGTTAGAATGTATTTCAGCTTAGTGTTGACCTAAATATGGCACTGAAAAAATCCAAAGTGATAAAACTGAATAAAAAGGCATCAAACTTTTAACGCCTCATGCAACTCTAGTCCACACCACTCAAAATCCTGCCTGATTTATGCAAAATGGTAAAATCCTACTGCACTGCTCACAGCAATAAAAGATCATTGCTAACAAAAAATGGGTATACTGAAGAGGTCACCATGACAAGCCATGGCCAAGGAATGTTTGTTGAGGAGAGTTCAAGTGGAATACAATATTTAAAATGTCACAGCACATACTAGTTTTTGAAAAATCACTAGCCTGGGCTATTGTTTGTTTTTTTTTTTATCGTAGTAGGCCCCGTGAGCTGCTGATATAGTGGTCAACAGCATTATTTTTTCTCTTGTCCAGAGAAAAAAAACTACTTCCTATTGACTTTCACAAAAACAAATGTTTTCATTTGGTGTATAAGTTTAAATGTAATGCACTGGTGAGAGCCAACTCGTTGCTGTAACTATAGCAACAGGCAGGTATGCGAAAACAGTGATGAAAACTAGTGTAACACAATCATATAACTACAATTCTAGCACAGAAACCATTCCTCACCAATCCTGCTGACCATATTGAGGAGTAAAGATTCTCCATTTACCTTGGCAGAAAGCGAGGATGCCGCATCTTTGAAGCAGGAAAATTAAGTTGAGGCCGAAATATTACAAATATGAAATGGGGGAAGGGGTTAATCAGTTATTATTAGTGAGTTCAAAGCACCTATGCATTTGTCGATCATTCCAGATCTATACACTATAAGGCCAAAAGTTTGTGGACACCTTACGATCACATCCATGTTCTTGCTGAATATCTGATTTCAGATTTGCTGTTATAATAACCTTCACTCTTCATGGAACGCTGTCCACTAGATTTTGGAGCGTGGCTGTGGGGATTTGTGCTCATTTAGCCATAAGAACTGATGTTGAGTGAGGAAGCCTGGGGCACAGTCGGCATTCCAGTTCATCCAACACAAAGGTGTTCAGTGGGGTTGAGGTCATGGCTTTGCGTAGGCCACTCAAGTTATTTTACGATAAATTTATCAAACCATGTCGTCATGGAGTTCATTTTGTGCACAGGGGCATTGTCATGCTGGAACAGGTTTGGGCCTCTTAGTTCCAGTGAAGGGAAATCGTAATACAATGACATAGTAAATTGTGTTCTTACAACTTTGTGACAACAGTTTAAGGAAGGCCTACATATGGGTGTGATGGTCAGGTGTCCACAAACCTTTGGCTATGTAGTGTATATTGAATGGCTCATCTGACATTTTTATTAGGGTTAATCATCTTTTTTGCATATTTTGAGTGATTTTGAATGATGCTAGCATGCCCCAATGTTAAAATGTGGAGTTCCTATTCAAAATGTGAAAATGTTGGCAGGCCTGCCTCACAGTTAAAAATTTCGAGTGAAAATAAAGATCCTAGCTACACTCATATCTTTTGCCTGTGATGTAAAGAGAGAACATCACATATCAAAGCTGAAATCTTGGCCAACGACTTTTTTGGAAGAGGATAAGGACTAAGGCTACACAATCATCCATTCCCTAGGAATTCATATACTCACTGGTTAGTCTGTATTAATGCGCTTCACTAGCTACGAGCTTCCCATATGTTATTACATTACATTAGCAACTGTTTTTAGCCTAGTCATTTAGGTTTCCGGTAAACTAAAACATGTGACTGGGCACATCACTGGAGTTGCCACTTGTCTGTTGGGCTAGCTATTTTTTATTTTTTTTGCTAAGACCCTGATCTAGACATACTTACATACCACTCATAAATGGCAGCAGTTTGCTTTAACCATATGCCTAATGCAGATGGAGTATGAAGCACCTGTTGTAAGGCTCTGAGAGGCTTCACTGAGCTCTTCAAAAAACTGCTAAATTCCCTACCCACACTACAATAAATCACCACGTGCCCAATCTTATTTGCTTTTCCTCATTTGCACCCTAATTTCTAAGCCCCAGCTGCTTATGTTTAAACCAGTCCTACCCATGAGAGGAAATCTCTTGGTATTGGTGAAAAAAAAAAGCCACATCACCTAAGCCAGAACCGCTCTAAGCTTCTAACCTGTTAACAAGATGGGAAACAGGCCACTTTACACAGCACTGTCCACATCCAGCTGAGCTGAATTAGCTTCATTATGCAATGCTGTGTGCGTATACTGAATATATTGTACTACATCCAGCACATTAGAGCTGTGGGAGAGCGAGCTTGTTGAAACTGTAGCAACTGTCAGCACCTGATGACCGGCATGGGAAACAGAAGGGGTAATTATGTGAGAGCTGTCACCACCGGCACTGTTACACATATCTAATAAAGGAGCAACTAGACCCCTGAACATCTATAGACCAGAGAGTTCACCTGCTGCACTGAGATAATTACAAGCAGCACACTGTTACACAGAACGGGCGGTGTATCGACCACGCCAAATACAGCCTGCATTATTAGAGCTGATAAATTTCAAAAGACTTACAGGAAAATAATTTATACAGCACTGTAGCTAAGCTTGATGTCAGCTCTGAAAGTTGTAAAGTGTGAAAAGGGTGCATTGTCAACAGAAGCTACCTAAAATGTGGCTTTATGAAAGGAAAAAATAAAGTTGTCTGTTTCATAAGGATGTCAGACATGACCAGCATTACAATACTAACCTAAGGGAAGTGTAAAAAAGCACTGTGCTTTTCAATGCTGTGCATAGAATTTCCACCTGTGACGTACCACTGTTTTGTCTCTTCTGACAAGCAGGAGAGAAAAGACATTTTGCTGGCAGCAATTCACAGGCTCAGTTCACACTTGGGTCATTCTGTGAAAAGCGAGTCGGTGGCAGGAGGGTGAAGCTTTTTTATCTGGAGAGGTGATGTAAAGAGGCAGGTTTATGGAAAGCTAACCTCAATCAAACACAACAAAAGCTCATCCACTAAGGGCTGAAGTTGTGGAGGGCCTAATAATATGGCTCCATTTGTACATTTTCATTTGGCAATTTGGCTCTTATCAAGAGACACTTACAGGATGTGCAAAAAGCTGAAAGCACAACAATGCAAAGCACTCATAAAATCTGAATGTATTCATTGCATGAAAGACTAAAGATTAATGGTAGTATTGGAGAGGTAACAAAAAGACAGTTTCAAACAAGTGGGGACCTACATAAGTACATAAACATTAAAAGTTCAGAAAACCAAGCATTAACAGAAAGAACAATCAATAATAATAATAATAATAATAATAATAATAATAATCATCATCATCATAATCATAATAATAATAATAATAATAATAATAATAATGCAAAATAGCTCACATAGCCAACACGCATCTTACCAAACGTAAGGACAAATTATGTCTCAAAAGTGCCATATTCTACTTGTCTGCTAACTGGGAAGACATCAACATAACATTGTGTTTGCATAACCTATAACTGTTAGGGGTGGTGGGTAGGGTTGCTGCTTCACAGCTCCAGTTCCCAAT
Organism: Pangasius sanitwongsei; assembly: GCA_037576675.1. Classification (NCBI taxonomy): domain Eukaryota; kingdom Metazoa; phylum Chordata; class Actinopteri; order Siluriformes; family Pangasiidae; genus Pangasius; species Pangasius sanitwongsei. Next base: position 5,915,433 of record CM075014.1, on the reverse strand, counting down.
GCAATCCTGAGCTTTGATTACTGTTTGTGCAGGGTTTTGCATATCCTTATGTTTCACATTTCATCAGGTTCTCTAGTTTCCTCCCCTCCCAAAAACCCGTAGGTGGATTGGCTACTAGGACTGCCCCTATGTGTGAATGCATGTGTGCAGCCTCAACCCTGAGCAGGATAAAGCTGTTACTGAAGATGAATGAATGACTTTAGTCAGTTGTATATATCTGACTAACCAATGCCCCAAAAAAGTAGGTTTGCTGATGAAACATGGGATGACAGTTGCATGAAGGGAACCTGTGCTGAATCTCCTTATTACATAGAACCATATTATGTAGTGCTTTCTAAATGTAGACAACAGAAGCCATCTTCACCAGCTGTCTCACTGTCTGGTATGGGAGTCCCACTTTCTCCCCACTGATGAATCCCACTGATGGTGAGAACAGCTGAGTAGGTCATCAGGGTCTCTATACCAACTACTGACATGTCCTAACACACCCGCTACATCCACAAAACTACCAGCATTGTGGATGACCGCTCCCACCCCCCTCATGGACTCTTCACCAAGCAGTAGAAGGTACCTGATCATCTGTGTCACCATCACCAGACTCTGCAAAAGCTTCTTCCTTGAGGCAGTCAGACTATTCATCTTCCCAACACCTACCTGGATTAATCAAACACTTCTCAACACCCACCATCATACAGTTATCACTGTACCCCTGCACTTTATGATGCTGCTTTGCGACACTTCTGCTGTCATGAGGCACTTTGTTTTATCTGTTGCTTCTTTTTACTTGATATTTACTTGAATCTACAATTTTCTCAACAGTTAACAGACAATTGTTTGCACCGGCATCTCCCATCCAACACTGCTCTGTTGTCCTGTCTAGTTAGCGGCACTATGTAGTCCAGAAGTGGGCAGAAAAACAGTGAGGTTTGTGTGTTTTTTTTAGATACTATAGACCTTGGCAGGAATAGAAACATAAAGCCATTTGTAGTGGATGGTAAAGCACATTCTATCACTGAGGAAGAAGCCCCCGAAGAACTGAGTTCTCACCTTATCAGCATGTTCAGATCTCAGAGACCAACGTGCCAGACAGCTTGATAGATCTGAGCTGGTAGGCAGCTGTGTAGTTCTGGACTAGGGTGTGTACAAAATGTGGTCCAAAGCCCTTTGATGCCAGGAATGTCAGAACAAGGGTTTCTTGACACAATGGATCCAATGGATTAGAAGAGATATAGTAATTTTTTTTAGGAAGACCAAAAGTACATTGTTGGAGTGTTATGGTTTGCAGTGTTAAGTTTGAGTGTTAGGTTTTTCACTGTACGATAACATAAGTCTAAAAATATCACGGTTTCATAGTATCACTATAATTGATCATTTAAAAATACACAAGCGAGAGGTAAAAATTAACATAAAATTGGCACAGAATTCTTTGTACAAAAATCTCTACACATCCTTGTATATATAGAAAAAAATCAAAAGACAACAAAAACATCAAGTACCCCAAGCTTCTCTTAGGGAAATTCCAGAGGGAAGGGGTTGTAAAATTTTTGGGGAGTTGCAGCCAGACACAAAAGGGATAAGAACCACTAGAGTAAGGAACTTGCTCAGGTAAAAAATTAGGTAATAGGCAGAAATGCATTTCATATACAAAATTACATTCTGTATTTTGAAAAGGTGAGGTAACCATTGAATCATACACTGTGTCTAACTGTCATAGTTAAAGCTGTAAATGACGAGAGACTACAGAATGTGGCTTCTGTAGTCAGGACAGGTCATATTCTTCTGATGTTGTGATGAAAAATTATACAGAATGTGTTGGTCTGGTAGTATTTGTGTCATACTTTCCTTTATTCATCATCACAACTTCGACTTGTAAACCAGGAAGTTAGAATCTCAGCTTGGGTCCCAGAAACACTTCAGCCACACAGTGCTCTTCTCTAGCTCATATGTCCTATTATCAGAAGTTTTCACCATACTCAGGGTGGAGGAGTCAGGTTATGGGTGCGGTGATGTGTATTTCTGGCTTGCGCTATGCCAGGAAGATCTCCATTTTATTATGCTTGATCTTCCTCTCAAGGCTAAACCACCATTATAATGACAGACCGCTTTTGAAAGTCCCTCCAGCCTCACCCTTCCTGCCTTACCTATAGCATTCAAGTTTTTCTGCCTGTTTTCATATACTTCAATGTCCACAAGGACTGTGTCAGACTGAATGCAACAATTCACACTGCAAGTATGGAGGGAAATTATGGAAAAAACGTTAACTGATAAGTTGGAATTGAATAATAAATGGACATGGATAATATCTGTTCATGAATGAGGTGAAAGAGTCAGCCAAGAAATTGACCATTCAACCACCCAACTCACAGAATTCCAGCATGTACTTTTAGATAGAAGAGTTCTTACAGCAGAGATTCCCAGGGTATGTCGCTTTATGGAACATATGGTTTATTTGTAATACAATGCCAGCCTTTGTTGTTAAGCTCAAATATGGTCTATCTCTGCTGACTGGTCCAATGACAAGAGGTTAGATTGGGTACAGAACAAAACATTTTGGTGTGAAGTAGACAGACTGGAAGATTTAATGGACAGTTGGGAAAATGCCTTCAACAAAAGGGGGAAATGGAAAGATTACTCTAGTCAGATAGCATCATTGCTATTAAATATCTAGCTTAAAAATAACACTGGGATAAAGTCTGAATCTAACCGTACTGGGCTAATAACTATCTCTCTCCATGGAACGTAGTTGTTGACGAGTGGTTGAAGTTAAGCAGTTCAATGACAGATATCAATACAAGACTCCAACTATGAACCTTTCGACTGGGTATGGTTGTCTACCAAAGACTTCAGGACATTCAGGAGTGGGAGAAAACTCATGCCCCATTCCATCACCCCATTCAGAGTAGCTCAATCCCAGACTCTCAAGGGCAACTCCATTATCTCATTGATTTCGGAAGTTGCAGACTACAACCATGATGGTCAGTATAGTAGAAAGCAGCAAATGTGCCAGTAGAAAACAACAGTATAAATGACATTTTCCCATTTTTGTAAATGCAAATTCATTTAACAATATTTGAACACTTCTAAGGCTATGAGTTTTCCATTTTATTAATATTTAAAAATATTTAGAAAAATCTATAATATAATTTGTGTTAAATTTTAAATTTACAGTGCTATTAAAAATATATTTTATTAGTATCAGTGTATTCTATTTTCTATTGTAAGTGTGCCATACCCTTCCCAAGATCATCATTTAATCACATCATTTAAAAAATAAACTACAACACTGACTGTGGGATTTAAAAAAAAAAAAAAAAGCAAAAATTTAAGTGCAAAATTTAAATGTAAGTTAAATTAAACATTTTTTAATTACTCATGTCAGTAAAATGTTCAATAAAATGGCACGACATTTCCGATACTGATTAATCAAACTTGCTTAACTCTTCAAACCTGCCAGTTTGCAGATTAGTTTCAGAGTATAAATTGTCAAGGTATCCAATCTTGAGCTCCTCTAATCAGAAAACTAAGGATTTTGGTGAATCTCAACATTCATTCCTTCATCTTCAGTAACCGCCTCATCCTGGATGGGGGCATTGGGGGTGGGGTGTGGGGGGGGGGGTTGGTATGTAGGGGTGTAATGGTGGATTCAAAGCTTTTCCTGCCCCAGAAACACTGGGTACAAGGCAGGAATATACCCTCAAAGGGACACCAGTCTAACACATACATTCACATACTTATTCACACTGAAAGGTAATTTAGCGCAGACAATCCACCAGCATGTTTTTGGGAGGCAGGAGGAAACCAGAGAATCCAAAGGAATCCCACATCAACATGGGGAGAAAATGCAAAACTCAGCACAGTCAGTAACCCTGTAACTGGGGACCCTGCACCTGTGAGGTTGCAATGCTACCTCATACCACCCACAACAAATGCGCCAACCCCAAACAAGTTTTCACAGCATAATTCAAATTTGAAGCAAGTGAAAGACCTCTTCTGGAACCTTTCAAGGAACTGAATGTTTCTGTGAAGTGAAGTATGGGTTGCCATACGTGGCTGCCCAGCAGTTGGGGGTTCAGTGCGTTGCTCAAGGGTCTCACCTCAGTCATGGTATTGAGGGTGGAAGAGAGCAGTGGTCATTCACTCCCCCCACCTACAATCCCTGCCGGACCTGTGACTCAAACCCACAACCTTCAGGTTCCGATTCCGACTCTCTATCCATTAGGCCACGACTGCCCCTGTATTTTGTTTGACTGTATTTGGCTAATCTATAGACACTTATTAACATTAACTATATTTTTTGTGTAGTGTTTCCACTGCACTGCAGGAATCTGAGGAACAGAAACAAAGTAAATTGGTGAATCTCTAATATCCCAACAGTTCAGTACAGAAATACAACAAACATGGAGCAAATTGAGATTGAAGCTGTTCATTATTGCTTTTGATTTCTGAACATTGTAATTTTTTTTTACCCAAAGGTGTACAGGGACCAAAAATAACTTCCCAATTTGGATCTCTATCTTCCACCTGCTTCGAGTGGTGTGAAGTAATAGCATGTAAATAACATACTTCCTTGACATTTTTGAACAAACGATTTATGGAATCATTTTGCTTTTATGGTTGTGGCATGCTGCCTCTGACATAAAACAAGCTTGAGCTTATTTTTACCCATCCATTGGTCTATGAAGACGCGGTTAAAAAAAAGGACACTTCACAAGCAGAATGGATTTACGAAATCTCATATCAAAGATCAGACATACTTTTAAGTGAGTCCTTTATCAAATCTCATTTCAGTTGTGATGAACTAAGAAAACTTGACACTTAAATATTTTAACAAGGCTCTTATGCGATCAAAGCACATTACCCATATTACCCTTATGAAAGGTGTGTGGGATATCGATCTGTTTCATTAGAGTCCCTGGTTACTTTGCTTCAGATAGAGATATATATGGAGATAAAAATGAAAGTAGTCATGCTAGGAGCATGTCCTAAAGTTAAAAAAAAAAAAAAGTAAAACAGCTGCTGAGGAAAAAGGCTACAAATAAAATCTGGGAAAAACTTCAGACATGTTGTATAACAGCAGAGCAATGGGGAACCTAATGCCAGGGACATTTAAGACAGAGGGGTGGATGAGACTGCTGCCAGTGGATTCATAATGGGCTGTAGCCTTAAAAATAATTGTAAAACCCAACATAACCTTCATAGCAATTACAGCAAAAGCTTGCGCCTGGGGGGGGACACAAATGAGCAAAATCATAAAAGCCATAGTTCAGAGGCACCAGCTAGGCACGACTCCAACAATCGCAGCCAAGTGCCAGTAAAGACAAAGAGTGCAGGGTACTTTCCTCTTTTTTAGATAAAGCCTTAATTTCTCTCATAAATTAAGCAGCTGGCACTGTTTTCAGAAAAAAGTGGTATTAACAACCTAATGTTTACTGTGGAAGCTTGGCTGTGGGGTGGGGTGGGGTGGGGGGGGGGTGCCTATTGCAGACTTTCCCCTGAGAATTTCAAAATCCTCTGGTCTCTATGGCAACGAGGCACTCGCAGCACTTAACACATGAACGGGCAGCTGGCGATGCATCTCTTTGTCTCTCTAAACTTTGGCTGCTAATGCCTCAAAAGTAGCCCAGGAAGAGTGGAAATCTAAGGGAGTGGCTTTGTGCAGCTCAGCGGCTTTAACTCGCTCCTCCACCCCTCACTCCTAATGAGTGAGAAGAAGGTGGGAGGAAGACATCAGGTAATCACTACCCTCACAGTCCTAACTGTGCAATTCATCATCACAAATCACTCGCTCACTTAATGTATTGGAATTGCCTGCTCGGTGCAGCCAGCTGAACATTCACTTAAACAACATTAAGCAGTGCCTTAAGAAAGATGGCTGCACAAAACTAAAATTTGCAATAACCATCCAGGTAGGATACATGCATCTACCAGCACAACTTGCACAAATTATGTCTAAAAGATGTCATGGAGCTTGTCACAGCATCATTGTTGGATCCCCATCATTTGCCATGCCTACTCGCTGATCTAGCCCATCGGTGTATTGATAGCATACACCTGTAGCTCATTTGGGTTCAATCACATTCTCTACATACACCTTTCCGTTTGTATCACTCGTTGCTTAGTCTTGCATACATTTCTAAGCCTTTTTCTCATTTGCTATAACTGTTGTTTACATCCATAAAGTCTGTAGTCTGCTCTGTTTGCCGTTTTTTTTTTTTTTTTTTTTGAAAACTGGCTGTGACTCGCCTTGATTTTGGATTTTGCTATTGCTCTTTAGATGTTTAGATTGTTTGCCCTTGTTTGTTATCAAACTCTCGGTTGGATTTCGAACCCTTCACTCGTCACTGCTACTTCACAGTTAAACAATCTCCCAAAGTATATGTTATGTTGATTAACCATGGGAGGAAGGTTGCCTGAAGAGAACTAAATCAAACACTATAATCAAGGATGTCTGAAAGAAGATAATCAGAAAATTAAGTTGCATAGATGTTCTTCCAAATTAGCAAACAAGCTGCTTGCAATGCCGTTGAGATGTAAATTGCGCACACATTTTGTTGTCATATGTGCAAATGGGCAAGAATAACTCGACAGGTCATCATCAAAGAGACAGAGAGGAGAGGTTCAACTTAACTATAGAATTCAGAGGATTAAAAAAAAAAAAGACACAAAAGCAGAAATGAGATGATTTAAAAATGAAATTAATCAGAAGTCACAATATGTTATAACCAATATACAAAGGCAGATGTACATTAACACATACAGTACTGTGGAGAAGTCTTAGGCACATGCAAAAAAAATACTGTAGGGCACAAATGCCCTCAAAAATAATGAAATTAAAATAGTTTCTACATTAAAAAAAATACTATAAAGAGCAGTAAACAGTAATAAATGAAACAAAGTCAATATTTGGTGTAATGACCATTACATTACATAAAAAAAATAGTAGTCTCGGGTACAATTTGTGCAGTTTTGTAAGCAAATTAGCTGCTACTTTTTACTGAGCATCTTACAGAACCAGCCACAGTTCTTCTGGAGACTTTGACTGTTGCACTCGCTTCTTATTTTTGCAGCAAAACTCAGCAGCTTTCATCATGTTTTTTGTCTGAAAAGTGGTTTTACGTAATATGCTGCTTTCTTTGCTGGCATACGAACATTTTTCTGTGACATTTCAAAAATTTCTAAAATGAAATCTAAAATGTTTTTGTACTGAATCAATAATGTAGAAGTCAAAATAAAAATCTAAAACAAAGTTTGTACTAAAAAAAATAGGGTGCCTAAGACTTTTTCACAGTACTGAATAGAAAAGAGTACATGAAGAGCTAGAATTTGAAAATGGCTGAATTCAAGAACTGCAACAAACAACTTAAAAAGGGAAGGACTGCATCAGAAAAGCACCTGCATATGTAAGGAATAAAGCACAATGCTGTATGCTGTTATAGGAAAATAGTCAGTGATGTACAAAGAAGAGTTTCTGGTACCACCCTGAAGTTGATTATTTTCCTATAATAGCACAAACTTTTTTATTCCTCTTATACCACAGCATTTTTTTTTTTTTTACAGTTTTACAGATTGTTATTTATTAATGAATGACACATTATGTCTTTCAATCATGTATAATTACATTCAGAAAACAAGTTAATTCCTGTTATCACTTACATTATAGCAGTTATAAACAGTTGTTCCCACACCAGCCTCTATTTTCACTTTCCTGAAGTTAATAAGCCAAAAAAAACAGGTTGAGGTGTAGTTCTCAAGACCTTCCTGTGGTGGAAAACTTACTGACTGTATCAAAGGGCTGACACTGGTGACTTTTTCCATACATTTTAAATAAACTTCTCCTTATAGAGAATTTCACTGTATCAATAAGTGTACATTTTTGCTTTTTTACATCACAGCACATCCACCATACAAGTCCCTGCGAATGAGCTGTTACTATGGAAACAATAATATATTAGAACAAATGCATTTATATAAACCATTTGAATTAAATCACAACCGACACTATTGTCAGAGTTGCTGTTATAGAAAATTAATCAACATCTTGTGACTAAACAAGAATTCCACAGATAATTCAGCAGCACTGTGGTGTATTGGGAATGGGAATAAACAACACGGAGGTTGAAGGAGATGCAAAATAAAATAAACACAGTATCACTGATGTGAAGCACCACGTCTGTTCTGCATTTTGGCTTTCTGTATGTGTTTCTCTCTCTCCCTCTCTCTCGCTCTCTTCCTTTCTCTACTACGTGTTTAGGATATCCCAGATGAAAACCAGATGTGACACTACACTAGGATTGGCAGATCAGGAATGACATCATTGTGTTAGGAGAATATAAAAGGGAAAATGCCGAACCCATTATGTTTTTCCAGCTTAACAACCAATTTCAGATTTCAGCTTCGTGCTAGTTTTGTTCTTTGTCGATTCTTTGCTCTATCCCATCCTTTCATCTTTGTATGCAACACCTTAATGTTAGCTTAGTACTTGTGTATATAACCTCTGTGCTTCCCTGTTTATGAGACATTTTAGCACTGTATCAGCCTGTGTAATGTCAGACATCAATTATTTGCACTCTATAAGGCCCAGATAATTATTCCCTTCATAGCTGCCTGGACACTGTTCTTACTTACATATGGAGAAAGGGAAGGTATTATTTTTTTTATTTTTTTCGTTATGTCTGGAATAGTTTAAAAATCTCACTCACTTCAAAGCTATTTTCTCCAGCAGCAAGTTTCCTATTTCTAAATATTTCAATACATTTGTGTCAAAAACAACCCTGTGTCTGGTCTCTTTGATTTATTTTATGACCCCTGTTTCCCACTGGCACAATGAGCCTGATGTTCTAAATTATTTTTTGCAAAAACAAAATTTTTTGCCTGTGATCGTCTTCATAACCCAGACAAAATATGTATGCCTTGGATAAATAGAGTGGTTAAGCTAAGTATTTATAAAAATGAAACCTGTTCTTGTTCTTCGTTCAAATGTCGAACTGGTTCTGCTCTTAACAGCCATGTAATAATGAAAGTGGAACAAATGCAAGAAAAGTTGATGTTAATTAATTATTATCCCATGATTTTTCGCGTAATCCTATGCTGTCCTGCAACTGGTGGCTTTTAGTCGAGCATTGTCGTGGTGATCACACGTTGAGATTTGAATCATGGGAAGTGGTAGTTCAGTGGTTAAGATGTTGGACTTCTGATGGGAAGGTTGAGCGTTCAAATCCCAGAACCACCAAGCTGCCACTGCTGGGCCCTTGAGCAAGGCCCTCAACTACTCAGTTGTATAAATGAAATAATTGTCCTGGATAAGGGCACCTGCCAAATGCCGTAAATGTAATCAGAAATTAGTGACACTGCCAGAACTTTGTTGTTGGCTTTCTGTAAGTGTGAGCATGTTACAGTATGTAATCTAAGAACTCCAGGTCCAACTCATGATTACAGAATTACAAAATCAAGCCAAAAATCGCATAGTGTAAAGCCAGCTTAACATTTGGCTAAAGTGAAGGTTTCAAATATAAACTAAACAGCTGTTGTGACAGTAAGAGCATAAACATCCACTGTCTCACCCTGTAAATATACCTATTCACTGGCAGACTTTACAACAGCAGAAGACAGAAGACAGGTGGCAAAAGACAGAAGTCCCAAAATCACTCCAGGCCTGTGTTTTCCCAGCTAATAGGCAAGACTCCATCAATCCACATACTGCAATACAAACCGTATACGGGAAAAGCTTCAAGGATTTAGAAGAGCAAATACAGAACAAAAGTAGATAAGTAGGGGTGAGGCATGTTCAGCCATACCAAAAGAAGGTAAAGTCAAACAGCTGAGTAGTGATTTCTGACTGAGTTTAATGCCAAAAGAAGACTACAAACTGTATGCCATCATTTTTGTTGATAGAATTAAAAGATACTAAAGAATTAGAAGATGTCAGGCTCATGTTAACATTAAAAACATTTTCTTATCTAAACATTACCAAACAGCTATTATTCCTAATCACAGAATAGATTATAAAATAAAAAACTGTATTTTAATTCATCTTTACTACGACTCAGAATACACAGCACTAATTTGAGTTAATGAGATAAATTTTATATGCAAGTGGTTGGCATGTTGCAGGTGATTTATAATGAATAATTCCATGAATCATATCACATGTAAAATACAGGGAGGAATCAATATGTAAATAAAGTATTTTGTGTGTGCTAATTGTTCTCTGGAGCTGTGGAGAGTTCTGGTGTCAAAGAAACCCACAGAGAAGTGAAACTGAAACTCAAGTACAACACCTGCTAAGGGCAGAAAGATGTTCAAAATATGAATAAATGAATAAAATAGTGTAGACATGACTGTGCTTTATGTTAATAAGGTACATGTGAATGAAAACCTTTTCTAATGTTCTGTTTAATGCTGTCGGCATTTAAACAGAGTGTTGTGATCGTGTAATGAATATGTGAACGGCGAGCGAATGTGCGGTGAATATCTAACATGAACTAAGTTTGCCACAATAGTCATCATTTTAAGAGACTTTTTCCTTTTTTTCAGATTATTGAGTTTCAACAAATGTAGTACCCGCCTTTCAATTATAATAATTTTTTTGTGCAGGCAATTGCCTTTCCCAAAATTACTTGCTTCATAAACTGCAAAACTATCACTTTGCATAAACATCACTCTGTATTTTGCACGTTTTGGCAGAAACACCCCAAACTGCATATTCAAGATGGACAAAATGGACAAAATGTACTATAAAGCTCATGCGAACACAGGGTCTGTTATTAAATCAGCTTGCACGTTTTTATTTTTTTTTATTTTATTTTTTTTTTGCAGGAGTTATCAGGTTTGCTTGTGTTTTTAAAACACAGAACCTGTTGAAAAATCAGCTTTATGGTTTTAAAGTTAACTGAATGCATAAGGACCCAAAATCAAAACCTATAGTAGGAATAAAGATAAACTGTTATCTGACAAATAATGTTTATCTTCTATTCTTTGCATTATTTACACTTCATATTTAACCTCTTGCTCAAGCAACAAGGCAGAAAGGAAAGCTTTTTAAGATAGAAAGACAGAAAATTAACAGAGCTTTTGTGATTTTGCCTTTATACACCACCACAATGGATTTGATATAATCAAGATGTGATTGAAGTGTAGACGTTCAGTTTTATTTTAAGAGGTTCCACAAAAATATGGCATTTACCATTTAGGAATTACAGCCATTTTCAGCAAAGTACCTCAATTTTCAGGGGCTCAAAGGTATTCGGACAAAGTGACATAATTGTAAATATAACCATAATTTTAATACTTAGATGAAAATCCTTTGCAGTCAATGACTGCCT
>CM075014.1:5838436-5901169 GCA_037576675.1 Pangasius sanitwongsei | reverse complement strand
AATCCATTGCGGTGGTGTATAGAGCCAAAAATGTTAGAATTGTGTCGATGTCCCAATATTTATGGACCTGACTGTATATTATTGCAGTATTAATAGTGGTTCATCATCATGTATACAGCTTTTAATTATTTTCAGCCCCTCAAACACACTCAGGTGATGAGGAGATGTTTATTTTTAGGGCCACTCTCTCATTCTCTTTTGTTCTCCCTCCAGTATAACAGATTACTTCTGCACTTGCCATAATTACCAGGGGATCAGGCTCATATTTTCAACACCTCTCTTGTCTGCATGCACCCTGTACAGGAGTTTACACTTGTGCCTGACTCTTGCTCTCCAGAGCTTTCCCAGCCGACTGGTAGAGACAGGAAGCTGCTGACAGCCTACACATGGGACAACACTGCACCGTCTGCTTTGAATGAATCCATGTGGTGTTCCAGCTACTTGACTCGAACAGCTTTAATATGCACATTCTTGCCTGACAGTAGAGGAACTACGTGTACCAAATGGTCTCATTAAACCAAACACCACAAGCACAACACTTGTAACATAAAGCAACACATCAAACCTGTCCCCAGTGAATTATTTTTGCATAGACTTTGTGTCCTCCCAAATATTTGTCCCTCTGTCTGCTCCACCATCTCTTCCTCTTTGTCTGTGTTTATCTTTCATTTTTCCATTTCTTGAAGTAAGTATTCATGCAGAAGGTAAGGACATGGATGAAAAGGTCAAGGCACTTGTATTCTGCGATATTCTAGAGCAGAATAAGAAACGGTCAGAGCAGATAAGTTGTCATCTGTTATTCTGGAGGAGAGAAGAAAAAGGTTGAGGAGAGAAAGATTGCCAGACAGAGAGAGAGAGAGAGAAAGAGAGAGAGAGAGAGATTTTTCTTGGATTTTATGCAGCGTCACTATTTGTTTTTCTAATCCTTTGGAAAGGATTTTGGATTTTTTTAGATAATGGACAAAACCAAAATCAAATCGTCTATATACTATCTAATAACTAAACAATAAATCTAATAGAGCTTCATGGTACAAACTGGCAGGGGTAAACTGAGCATGAGGTAGGGCATGTTGAGCCCTTTGTAGGAATATGTGAAGTGATACAGTTAAATGGCCACATATTTTTTTTGTTTGTTACATTTGACAAATGTAACAATTTATCAAACTTTACATTTTAACTTTACATTATAATAAACTCATTTCGCAGTGGTACAACAGTAGCATTGCAGCCTCACATGCTCCAGGGTCCCCCATTAGATCGTCAGCTCGGGTTGCTGTCTGTGTCCTCCCCGTGTCCATGTGGGTTTCCTCCAGGTTCTCCGGTTTCCTATCACCTCCCAAAAACATGCGTGTAGATGAAAGGGCTACTCCAAATTGTCCCTAGGGTGAATGTGTGTGTACATGGTGCCCTGCGATGGACTGGTGTACCATCCAAAGTGTATTCCCAAATCACATCCAGTGTTCACGGGATAAGCTCTGGATCTAACAAGATCCTGACCATGATAAAGCACTTAGTAAAAAAGAATGAATATAGAAATAACCTGCTTGTCTTTGATCAAATCAGTTCTGTGGAATAGAAACGAAATTACTCAGCATGGCTCTTGACATTGCTGCTTATCAATTAAAAAATTGGATGAGCTTTAGCTATTCTGTCATAATCTGATCTAAGAACTTGATAACTTTTTCCAATATCTCTTTCATCCGGTCTGTCTTGTGTTGCTTGGCAGGAGACTGAATTGCTTGGCTGCTCCTCCTAAATCTCCCAAAGAGGATGCATGTATTTTTTGGCATGGTGGATATTCTACAGAAAATAGCACTTGAGGTTAGTTATCCTGAGGCTAGTGATACATTTAACCCAACCAACCTCATCTGGAGAAAAGTGATGCAGCTACTCAAACCCTTTATGGACACATTCTGAAGTTAGTACTGCTTTAAACTAAAATGTAACACTGTACAATCCTATCTATAATGACACATCATTGTTTTGATCCATGGATGTTGTGGAATGTCCATGAAACAGATATAACTGTTATCATTTATGTTATAGGAGAACCAATTTCTAATTTTCTCTCTCTTGAAGTAAATAAAATGTTTGGTTTTTTTTGGGTTTTTTTTTAAATGCTTGCCATGGTACCAAGAGACTGCAAAGACTTTTGTCCTTTGATGGAAAACGTAAAGTTGCAACTTTGCTTCCGACTGTTAGAAAGCACTGACACTGGAGACTCATTCCAAAAATTCTGAAACATATGAAAATGTCACCATATCAGTGCTTACATGTGTTTTTAAAATGCGTTTATGCAGAGTGTTCACCTTAAAATTCCCTGTGTAATTCAAAAATAACATATTAAAAAGACTGCATTAATATAAAGCTGTGATTTGCCTGGCAGATGAAACTATTGTCAGAGATGCTATTATAGAAAATGAATCAACAATTAATCAATCAGACTCAACAATTCAGCAGTGCTCTGATCTGTTATCTTATGATAACATTACGATAAAAGGCTATAAAAAAATTTGTTTCTCTCTATATGTGTCTACAGCAAAGCTTATTTAAAATGTACTACTCTTCTTTAATCTATTATATCTTTCTTGCATTTGTATGTTTCTATAAGTACAATGTTTGTTGGTTTTTAATTTAAAAAAAACTTCTTAATAAACTGCTTATAACAGATTAACCACAGTAGCCAAATGGCTTTCAGCTGAACTAGTAACACTAGAGAGGATAAATGCATAAATTATGTTAAAGAAAATTATTACAGAAGACCCTGATGTGACACTGCATTGACTTTTTGTTTGCTGAAAATTTTTATGTGCATGGAAATCCTCAATTCTCTATTTCACATTTGCTTATAAAGAGAGGCTAAGAATAAAATCCTGATGTATGGACTACTGTGTGATTTTTCTCTTATGTTCCATGTAACTGTTATTCTTTTCTGGCTCCTTAAAATGCAAACACAGTTGCATTAGCATAGTGATGGATCCAAAGTCTTGCCTGTAGTCTAACCTACAAAGCGAGGAGCCTTTAGAATTTAGTGCAATAATTAACATTCATATGGATGAGTGGAGCAACACTTCAAGCTCCTTGTTGTTTTTTCAACCTAAATTATTATTCAAGAAAGATAAAGCAGCTTTCACCAGAAAGCACAAATTACTGTTTTCCTTTTGTTCCTGGCTTGCAACCCTGTAAACCAAGTATCAGAAACCAAATTCAGGAGGTGCAGTAGTTATACTGAAGAGGGAGGGGAAAGGCAAAGCACAGAGAAAAACACAGACTGACTAAAAGGAAAAGTGGTCTCATCATGAAGCCTGGTCAAATCAATAAACTCAGCATGAAATGCTGCACTCTGCTTTGTGAAATTAGTTTTCTTGGATGTACGCAGATGCAGCAGTGGTTTGCCTTCACAGCCTGAGATAGACAGAATCACTGTCTTTTCTCTCAGTAAAATTTCCACTCAGTATTAATTTTTGGTGCACAATATATCCAACGACAGCTGGTCACTAGATTAGATGGGAGGCTAAAATCTGGTGTTTATCAATAGAAACTATTAGGATTGATCAGTGCATTATACAACAAGGACTCATCAATGGGATAAAAAGAATGATATGGGGTAAATTAAATTGTAATTTTTTTTTAAATGTTTCAAGTCCTTAATGATGATAATAAATAATCCATATTGTTTTCATTACACCCTCAGCTGTGTTTCACATTCATCTTCTCAAATGAAAAATGACTGTCACGACCGTTGGTGGTGCTGTTGATCTTAATTCCACAAAAATACAAAATAATCTGTGGTGGATATGAATGGGAATATCAATGTCTTTTTATCTTTGGAAGACAGAGGTGAGCTTAGACCTGCTAGCACATATATTTATACCAGCCACCCCTGAGTAGATAGATAGATAGATAGATGGCTTTATTGTCCATTGTCTTTTTCTTCACACTAGCTACATCTAATCACAGACCATATACTCACACAAACACATGATTCAATAATCTGAATATACTAGAACATGAGACATATAAAAATAAACAAACAGAAAACATAAAGGAGTTTCAATCTCCTGATATAAAGTTCTGATATACCATATATTTCCTTTCTGAAAAAAAAAATCCAGCTTGGTCTGATCAGCTACCAGCTGCCAAAACACAGGTTGAGGTGGGCAAACTGGTAGACCAGCTTTACCAGCTGGTAAATTATTTTCCTGATTCCTTATTATTCGATTTAACCTATGATGTAACATTAGTAATGATGTTTTGATTAATAATATTGACATTTCCTTTGCCGTTGGGTTGTATGCATGCTCAAATTCTAGATATCCGAAATTCATTATTAACTATCTGAAACATAAATTGTAGATACCTACAATTAAATTACAAGTTGTAAAACAAATCGAGATATGGTCACTTTAGTTCTGATTAGTCATAATTCCAATTAAAGATATCATCAATTTTTTATGATTAAAGATATCTGAAATATATTTTTTTAGATATCTGAAATTATGTTATTACTAATGCAAATACAATTGAATATAAGATATGACTAGACAAAACTGAAGCTGAGATCTCCTGAATTTGATTTATGACTAGTCTAAGGTCCTTTTAAGACATCGCCAAAGAAATGATGGATAGCTTGAACATATTGTTAACAAGACAGCTCTTGTATTTCAGATATCTTGACTGATCATTCTGACTCGTCAGAATGTGTTTGTGGAAATCTTACATGATCGTTCTGATTAAAGAAAATGTAGCTTCAAATAGCAATTTTTATGGCCATGTTGAGTCAAGCACTTGATCTCGCCGATTGCTGTTGCAAAAAGAGCTGTGTAGTGGCCATGCCAGGGCTGAAACTCAACAACTTTTCCTTTCTTCACAAATTCCATACTGATAAACTCTTTCAAGATCGTAGTATTTTCTAACATGCTAGCATTTTTTTTTTTCCAAGAACAGCCAGCTCGATTCTAGATTATCAAAATTGTGCAGACTACAGTTTATAAGTTCTGGATGAAATGTGTCACGTGATACACATGGTTTCTAATTGAAATATATCTGAAAATTGTGAATCATTCAGACTGGATATAAGAGAATTAGAGTGAAATTGTCATTTGGAATTTTTGATGCTTCAGATTTTGATTCTGGTGACATAACTTAAAAGATCTTAAAAGTTTTTTTTTTTCTTTGACTTTTCAAAATGCAGAATTGCAGATCTTTTTTGAGTCATCATTCTGAATTGTCAAATTGTAATTCTTACTAGTAAAAATCCATTTGTAGATGCAAAATTTAATCATGGGTAAATATAGCTCATTTAAAAACGCATATTTTTGTTTCAGAAGAAATAAAAATGATTCTGAGAAAAAAAAAATGAATGTGATTTCATGTATTTCCACACTTGAAAGTGTTGTTTATAAGGTTTATAAAAAAAAAAAACAGAGATGTATGTCATAATGACACATCAATTTTTATAGCAGGAAATGAGGTTTTCTGGGATACACGGCACGAGGTGAATGTGCCAAATGGGTGGAGCTAAAGCCTACAAAGTTTACAAACTTCAATAAAGTTTTAGATAATGCAGTGGTTGTGAGTGGGGAAAAAAACGCAGTAAACCTTTCACTGCTGAGTTTTGACATTTGGATTCGCTTATGAGCGGATGCAGTTTATCAAAACAAAATCAGAAAAATGATGAAAATCATTATTTCTATCTGTAATGTCTTGCTTTAAATTGAAATATCACCACCTGGGAAAAGAGCATGATATTAATGCAACTTGCCACTCGGTAATTCATGTAACAATGATCTGAGTTATATACCAATGATTGAAATAGATGAACCAATATCTTCTTTTCACAGTAAGGTTTATTCAATATCCATTTCTTAACCACTTATACTTTACTGCGTGGTCTTACAGTATATCATTTTATGTCATCATAGACAGAGATCAGTTCAGAGAAACTTGAGTTTAAATCAGATGAAATTGAGATATGAGCCAAGGCAGTAGTGAAGGTCATAGCCATCCATGATCTCTGAATGACATGCAGTATAACTGGAGCTCATAGCTTATCAGTGGACTATCTTGTGTAAGGGTCTTTCCTTTTAGATGTAGGTGCTTACTGATGCCTGACCTTGGATCTATAATCTTACTATAGTTCCATACCTCCTTCAACAGGATGGCGACATTCTGGGGGCAACTGACATGGACTTCCTCCGGCAATGATATTTTTACTACCACTGTGAGAAATAGCCATTGTTTTTAAAGGAAACTCCCACAAAGTTATCAGAATAATGTCAAAATTGACTGGTATCAGCCAAGTTCATTATTAGGCTCAAGGGTATGAACGTGTTAAATAATTTGTGTTATAATAGGAATAAATAAGGCTTTGGATATAATAAGGTTTTGGATCTAAAATGAAAGTGACCTATAACACTTTCCATAAAGGAATAGTCCACTATCCAAATAATTTCTGGTCAGCAGTGGTTCTGTGGTGGTGCCTTTCCACTGATGGACATGGTAGAGGAAGGCTACCAAATTGTATATAATAACAGATGTGCTACAAACAATAATTGTGTACCCACAAAAGCCATCTGTATTGTAGATGGATCTGAAAAAGTGGCCAGTGAGAGTAGTTACAAACTAGGGGCAATATTCAGAGTTAGAGACAAATCCAAAATTTATGTCAATATTAATGTGAGGAAAGTTACACATATTCAGAGGTTACACACCTACTTCTGGAGTGCCAATCAGATTGTGCAAATCGCCTGCGTGTAGTTCATAGTTTGAGGTTGCCAAATTTTGCATCCTAGAGGGGTTTTTCAAAGGTTCCAGAATACTGCTTTTACAACCAAGCCAGAAATATAATCAGGTATAGAAGTAAAAAGACTAATATTATGAGATGATACAAAAGAGACACATTGAAATAAACATTTAATAAGAGTGTATTGTCACTATATCACTGCATGAATAATCTTAATTGCAGTTATCCCATTAAGTACTTCAAATTCATTTAACCATCATTATTCATAAACTGATAAAATAGCACTTGATCCAGCACATGCTAATATTTTGTCTTTTTTTATATAATGCACCAACAGTTAATTATAATTTTATCATGTTTTAATTTGCTGTAATGAAATGTTGATTGAATAAAATAATGCCAATGTTTTCGTTCATTTTAAGTGTCTTTCTATAAAGAGAACATTCCCATGGTTTGAAGAATATGTTGACCAAGCACTCATCTGTCATATTTATGTATGTAATATTGGCCTGAAGTGGCATTATATAGTTTTTTATTGTATTTACAGCCCAAGGCATACATTTCAGCATGACATATTATGGTTACATCAAACTGTCATATAATGGTGCTGGACTTAATAATGGTTCTCGTTCTAGCCGAAATCGTGCAAGAAAAATGCATCAAGTCCAAGGTCAGAATCGCGAGTAACTGAGACACAGCTCTGTTTTACTCAAACTTCACCCCACATGCATAACTCTCAAACAACTTTTGAATAGAGATTAAGTTTGTAGTTATGTCTTAGGTCTGAATATGTGTGCAATTTTGGCATTAAATCTTCACTACGTGTGCTTTACTCAGCTCTGAATATTGTCCTAGGTGTATCTAGTAAATTGGTAACTGTAAATCATGCCATGGCCCCATGGACGTATCTGATGCTATCGGTAGAGAAACAGGTCACCAGGCCAGTCAGTTTGCATTTCCCCATGTGCTTTTGTTTACAAATGTGTAAGCCTATATTTACATGGTTAAAATTTGTCTAAAGTTTTGTTTGTGTTTATCAGCACTATACATGGTCAGCCAGAATAACTTAAGGAGAAGCTTTGGAGAAAGAAGCCCAGAAATTAATGACAAATAAACTGTTGGTACTATCACCCAGTTATGGTGCATCTCTGCGTGAAGACTGCATGATTAATTGAAAAATAATTACGTAATGCAGGTCACAGTTAAGAGAGAGCTCTGTAATACTTCAAACAGATTGGGTTATTAAAAACCAACCTGGTGTGTGTGTGTGTGTGTGTGTGTGTGTGTGGTGACACTTTGCTCTGACAAACATAGTGTTTCAGAAAGACCGGTCTGCTGTGTCCTTGAGTGAACCCAACTAGGCATTGCAGCTATAACATTTTTTCAGAATCACTTATTTGCCTCAAAGACAAGCCTATATATACAGAAACGCTTCTGTATTTCTGACACTCCTCATAATTTTTTTTTTAGCTGTGTTCTCATCAATGAATTTGCATTTAAAAGGGTGCAGCATGGTGGGATTTGAGTCATTGATCAACCAGCTCTTTCACAGTCTGAGTGTAATATCAGCAAAATTGACGGTCCTTGTAAGCCTGTTAAAAAGTGAGATAAAACCCAGATAGGAGCGCTACAATCCACATCAAGTGTCACATGCTCTGGACCATTATACTTTTACTGATATTCCATTATATACTATATACAATATTCTCTTCTAAGCAGTGGTGGCTTGTCCATAGGGGTCACTATTTATATCAGCCATTCAACAAATGTTAACCTTCATAGCTGATTCAAGTCCTGATTCACAACTTCTTACATTTTCAATTCCATTTAAATATTAATTACCTCTTTTGAGTCACCAATGACTCAATAAAAATTGTTATTTGACAGATATAACCCAATATCCCATTGATTTGCTCTCATTTCTAGTTGTGCAATCATGGGGCAGAGTGCTCGCTGCCCCACTTAGCTTCCATGGAGCTATTATTGCCCCTAGTGGTCAAAAATAGGAATAGCAACAAGTGCGAATAGACATCCATATGGGCAGACATCCATTTTTTTCTGTCCCCTTGCTCATTCTAAGGACATTTTCAGACGAGGAGCAGACATGACAGTTAATGACGGGTTGCCAGATTAGGCCAGTTTAAAATACTCTGTTGTTTTATAGCAAATAATCTGAATTAACTGTAAGTGTAGATAGTGTGGTTATGATGTACAGAACAATTTCTATTGTAAGATATATTGCAAAGATTGAGAGAGCGAAAGGGGGATTATGGAGTGAAACAAGCTGCTAGACTGTACACTGCATGACTGTATGTTGTCGAATCTCAACTGCCTATTACTGGGTCACTGTAAAAAAAAATGAATTAAATAGTAGTCTATACCATAATTCAAACATGATAGCCCCTTGACTTAATTTTGTTTAAGGCTATGTCATTATTAATGTCGTCCTGCCCCACCAAAATATATGACCACAAGCCAGTGCTGCTTCCAAGCATGGATTCATTTAAACATTTCATTTAATTTTGATCTCTTTCTGTCCAAGGTAAGAGATTAGTTTTGTGATCGACAGATGAGTGGCTTGTGAATTAAGGAGAGAGAGCGAGTTCTATTCCCTGGCCTCAGCAACTCTGAGGACCCCTTACGAACTTCAATTCAATTTAATCTCATTTTTATAGTACTATTATGAATAAACATCATCACAAAGCAGCTTTATCTGTATGCAGATTTATATTTACAGCCCTAATGAGCAAGCCAGAGGTGACAGTAGCAAGGAAAATCCCCTTGAGATGACATGAGGAAGAAACACTGAGAGGAACCAGACTCAAAAGAGAAAATGCAATTCAGTACTCTTTCACAATTGTAGACTATGAAGTGAAAACAGTATTAAGTGTGTTGAAAGGATGTTTAGTATGAGCATCACAGTCTTTATGATTAAATCAGGTACAAGTCTACAGTGTCCAGTATCCCCTGACCAAAGTGGGAGTCTTGGGAACAAACTGTTTTTTTGGGAAGTGCAATCATAGGGTATCCTTATGAGTTTCCAACTCTGAGGAACTCTGAGCAACTCTGCTCATAACAGAACTCCTTTCCCTGAGATCAGGGGCCTCGACTCCCCTCAGCCTATATCTAACTCAAATAAACAAGCCAATGACATGGCTCGGCATCACACAGCGCAACATCAGCAATAATGTTTACCCGGTCAATAGTTAGACTGATGTCACCCAAATGAAAATTGCATTCAATCAAAAACTAATTTATATTGTGAAACTCTGCAAATAGGTCCTTGATTGTAGTGCTTGCTCCTAAGCAGTACCATGATAATATGATATTTTGTGATAATTATGTACTATAACAATTTTTGCCATAAACACATAAACTCACATAAACACATAGACTCTGGCACATTTGCTATCAGGTAAAAGAACAGCATAAAGACCATGTCTACGATTTAAAAGTTGCAACCAACCTCAACAACACCAAAGAAACACTCTTTCTGAGTTCAACCAAATGAGCAAGCAGGTAAAACATAACGTGTTTGGAGATATCTTACAGAAGGCCTTGGCTCCAGGGGTTCACTAAGCTGGAGGCACCAAGATCTTTCTGTTCTTGGACAAAGGGCTTTGCATGGACACACAGAAAGAGAGAGAGTGAGAGAGCGAGAGAGGCAGGGAGATAGGGCTGGTTAACGTTTAACCCGCCCAGCTTGTAAAGTAGCTCCAGGACAGTGAACCTTTGGAGTTTGATATGATGTGATTACAGAATCACCCCAGTGACATGTTGCCCAGTTTACCAGAATGAAGGTCTGAGTCTTCCATGTGTTGATCTCTGAAAATTGCTCAGGTAAGTCCCCACTTTCTTGCTCTCTGGCTTGGTGCAACTCATTGAGGCAGCTTAAGAAGATGTTCGACTAACTCAGTTTCAGAACTCTAGTATTTTGCTTACGTTTGTCACCTGTGAACTGATGGTCCATTATGATTGCAAAGGTAGTACATAAGAAAGGGGTGAGGCACTTGCATGGCCACCATAATGAATCAAATGGACTCACGGTAACAGATGGGATGTAAAGAAAGGGAATCGATACTTCCTTTATGATGGCTAACGCTGACGAGCACACTGTATACTGCTTATTTGCCTAGTTCAGCTGATAAAGGGGAGTAGAGTTGCTCCTCATAGCGGATCTATGTGGATGATCCTGAAATGTGTCTAGTAACCATGTACATAGTGGTTGTGTGTTCACTTGCTAATCACTTCATGCTGATAAATACTGTACTGGAAAAAGATAGGCACACAACATAATCATTGTGAAATTGATGGCTTTGTTTAGTACAAGCATAATGCCATTAGGCATGGATTTAACTTCCTTGAAAATTAAATTTTCACAGACAAATAAACGAGTTGCGCAATTAAAAAGAAAAGCATCTTCCTATCACTAAAAATACACACTGAGCAGAGCAAGTGTTGCTTTCAGGCAGTACAGGACATAGTGGCCTTCAGTTCAGTGTGTATTTAAGCTTTGGTCAACAAAGCCCCAAAAAGCAGGTACTGATCTAAGCCAGATAAGATGCCGTCTAGTTATCTTGTTTATGCAAACGGTAACCAGGCTAGAGTGGAGAGCACCGCAGATATCCCGGATTTCACTAATGGACCTTTCTCCTACTGTATTATGGCCATCTCCATAATGTGCAGCCTAACGCTTGGCCACAAAACAGACTCTATTATCAATGGTGTTTGCCTACATGGTTTTTTTTTTTCTGTCAATAGAGTGCAGTCATTGCAACAGTCATAATGATTTTTTTTTCTGTTTGAATCAATTGCTACGGTTGCTAATTGCCAGCCCACAGTTTGTTTCACTGTTAGTCATCAGTGATCTATTTTTTTTCCAGCTTGAAGCCTAGTGTTTGTTTCAGGATGCCTGAAGAATTCAGGATGTGCTCTCGTGTGTCTAGTAGTGATGCAGTATTAATGCACATGTACATAATACATTGTGTGTATCATGGCAAGGTGAAAGAAAAGAACTTTTCATTATATTGGTTTGTCACGCACACATCACATGTGAAATAATCATGATACTTAAGTGCAAATCTGAATTGAACATGAATGGCAGTCTTGTCTTATCTGACCCTTATGCTAGAGGAGTGTGCCTGGTTTTCATGTCCCTGCTTTGATCAAGCAAAGCTTAAAAGAGACAAAGACAGGCACTTCATTGATTATTAGAAGTAGTCCATCTTCTTCGCAGTTGATTCAATCAAGCTGGTTACACAACGGGCTCATCTGCAGTTTGGGTTAATAAGGTTTGGTCTGATTGGCTGAAGGGGCACTTCTAGCAGTGATCACAAAGACATTTTGTAGGATTTATTTTCCTAATGCTAATTTTGGGGGTTGGGAGAGAAACATAGTGTTATACCCTCAGTTTAAGCAAATACAGTTGTGTTGGCTCACTTCAGTTAATAATTACACAGCGGTCCTTGACCTGGAGCTGAGAAAAATGTCTCTCTCTGCACTCATAATGCTAGCACTAGCCATTACAGAGAGAAGCAATATACATGAGATCTTCTTTTTCATGAATATCTAAAAGGGAGAGTGGGACTGACATGGATCAAGTACATATCCTACCAGATGCTTGGTATATAGCTGTTTGTAAGGTTAACTTTTCTATTTATTTATCTGCTGAATATGCAACGCTAATAGACAATTCTGCACTGTGACCTGATATTTAATTCCTTAAAGCTAAAGTTAAAGAATTACCACTATTTACATCTCGACAAGGCAAAATAAAGAGCTACCATGGCTTCTGAGCATGAATCAGCATCTCTGCCTTGTCATTCACGTGTGTTTGAACTTTGATTTAATTTCAGTGAGCACCCCTAATTTTGCTGATTTATTGCTGATAATCACTCACAATGGAAACCAATCAAAAATGCGGGGATGGACTGACTGGCACGCAGAAAGAGGCTGCACTGCGTGCTCTCATCCAGAGCACAGGATATCAATTGCACCAGGTAGGAGCCACCACCGACAACAGACTACAATACCCAGCATGCCCTGCCTCAGGCCAAAGTCCAGAGAAAGAGAGAGAGCTGGGTTTGGGATAGAGGCACTTAGAAATTATTCTCTTTTTATAATTGCACAGTATACAGTATAATTGTACAGTAAAAATTCCCACACTTTTTGGCACATTCTAAATTGTTTTAAAAATGATTTTTGTGTGTGAAAATAAAACATTTAATATATGTTGGAAAAATGACCATCCACATGTTTCCCTGCATCAAATGAGATGGGAAAACTATGATTAATGCAAAGACTTAATGTTGTATTTCCATCTTATGTTAAAGAACAGAAAGAATTTAGTGTTAAAACTCAGCTTTTTGATCATTTCACCATAGTGGTGTGTTATAGTAATGTGCAAAAGTCTAGCTAAGCACATCTAAAGAAATTCAATAAAGTGAACATGCCTTTAAAAAAAGAAATACCTATAGGTTTTTAGGTAATAATAGTTATCAGTAACACACACAATTAAAAATTAAATCAAATCACAATTTGTCTTTGCATACATTAATTTTTATTTATTGTATAATTGCGTTTGCTAAGGAAATAATTTGGTAGGGTATTCCTGGTTTCTTGGAGAACTCATGACAGTTCTTTTGTCTCTGCAGGTAAAATCTCAGATAACCTCTATTGGGTTTTTCGCTTTTTAAACAAACATTACATTTTATGGGGTCTCTTACTTAATACAGACCATTGCTTAACAAAATACAAACATTTCTGTGTAACATTAAATTTTGGGGGGAAGAAATTATAGACACACTAATGCAGTCGGCTTAAAATAAGCCTGTTTCTTTTATAATTGATATAAAAATTATTTTTAATAATATATATTAAAGACAAAATTGATAGAAAAACCTAGGATGTCTGATTCTATTGCACAATACTGTATATATATATAAAAGATCATTAGATATCTTAAGACACTCAAAAATAATTCATACAGTAACCTATAATGTCATGAGAATGTTTCCATACTTATAAATTTAGAACTCTGCAGGTTTAATTGGAAACCTAGTGAAGGTCATTTTCCACCATATTTTACTTTGAAAGCACATATTTCACAAAAAAAATAGGAAATTGCTTTAGAATATTGATTTTCTTTCCTTATAAGGTGTCTGAATTCAGAATTCTGTATTGTTCATGAACTTTGAGCACAAGAGGCTTGTCACCTATGATATTACTGGTATAGAAATACCATTGGGAACCAATAGTTATTGAAGAGTATTTATAGTTATAGCACCACCCTGTGCTGAAAAATGAGCAGTGCCGTCCACATCTGTCAAACTAGTGCATCTAAATATGAGCTACAGAAGTATTCAGTACCAACGTTATGGCAGGTACCAATACCTTCTCCACTGTATAGATTCTCATTGGTTCCTATTTTTCTTATGACCATGGATTATTTGCATGGGATTTCAGCAGAACCATCTCACATTAAAGATTATACTGATTCTTCTTAAGAACAGGTCAGAATCACAGTAGTGATAGTAAGTAGGCTAATTATGTGAGCCATCAATGAGCTGGATGAGGTGTCATAAGTAGTACAGAGGCAGTGCACTGGTGAGATTAAATCTCTCAGCTAAATAATCCTCCATCACTCCATCCTTGCAATAACAAATGGTTTCTTTTACCAAAGCACTTTGGTAATGGGCTGATCTCCACCTGCTGATCTATGGACGTTCAGTTTGGTTTGCATGGCAATCTATCACGGTTCTTGTTCTGTCCTGTAGGAAAATGGCCAGAGGAGATACGGAGGTCCACCACCTGGTTGGGAAGGCCCACCACCAGAGAGGGGCAGCGAGATCTTTGTGGGCAAATTACCTCGAGACCTCTTTGAGGATGAGCTGGTGCCTCTTTGTGAAAAAGTAAACCATTTTTAAAGACATTACACCACATCCTTTGGTAGCCCACACCTGGCCAAATAACAATTTTGGGTTATATGAATCTTCTGAAATGTATGTTTGGTTCAAAGAACATTCAAACTAATTTTCTGGGTGTTTGTTTTTAAATAACATTCCTAAAACATAACATGAATGTTTCTAGGGGTACGTATTTTCTAATAGCACTGTGAAGTAAACTATTATTACGTTCTCTTAGCCTGGTATTATCATAAAAAGAGAAAGTTTATGGTGCTAGTAGTTATTATTTCTTTTTCTGTTTACAGTTTGGCAAAATATATGAAGTACGGATGATGATGGACTTCAATGGCAACAACCGAGGTTATGCTTTTGTCACCTTCAGTACAAAACAAGAAGCCAAGAATGCCATGAAGCAACTCAATAATTATGAAATTAGGTAGGACAAAGTCTCGAAAAAATATGATTGACTTTGAGATTGCAGTGCACAGCTAACTGCAAGTCATTTCCTAACTTTGCTTTAGGAATGGTCGTCTCCTGGGTGTGTGCGCAAGCGTGGACAACTGCCGCCTGTTTGTGGGAGGCATCCCGAAAACCAAGAAGAAAGAGGAGATCCTGGCTGAGATGAAGAAGGTGACAGATGGTGTGGTGGAGGTGATCGTTTACCCCAGTGCAGCTGACAAGAGCAAGAACAGGGGCTTTGCCTTTGTGGAGTACGAGAGCCACCGTGCTGCAGCCATGGCCAGGAGAAAACTGCTGCCAGGTAAAAACACACTGAGAGACAGAAAGTGGTCAACATTTCCATCAAGAAGCGCTTAAAAAAAAAAAAAGATTGCTTGAGGGTTCATTGTACGGTTGAAGGTTATGTCTTTCTAAAGACGTTTTACTTGGAACTTTTTCGGAATGGATGACCTTTAAAAGTTTAAGGGTTTCCCCAGAGTATCAAACCAAATATTTCTTAAGAGTGTAGTTTCAATGCGTACTGAGCCTCCAGCTAGTCTATGCACACATTCTTTACTTTGTTTAATTCAAAGAACCTACAAAGCCTATGCATGGCACAGTTTGAGACTGTTTGTGTTTACAGGCCGGATCCAGCTGTGGGGTCATGCCATCGCTGTGGACTGGGCAGAGCCAGAAGTGGAAGTGGATGAAGACACAATGTCCACTGTGAAGATCCTCTACATCAGGAACCTGATGCTGGCCACGACAGAAGAGACCATTGAGAAGGAGTTCAATGCCATCAAACCTGGTAATTCAAAAATTCACTGTCTGAACATACACACATATGCACAGTTGTGCTTACCAAACTTAATCCAAGTTTTTTTGGATTCTACTGGGTTGGATCCGATTCAAAGAAAAAATGTAAAAGCTAGTGGCATGGCAGTGCATTGGGGACCCACCTCCCCCCTTTGATTGGAGTTTCTATGCATGTTCTCCCCATGTCCAAGTGGGTTTTCTCCAGGATTTCTGGTTTTTGCCCACATCCTAAAACCATGCCTGTAAGTGGACTGGCTACTCTAGATTGTCCCTAGGTGTGAATGAGTGTGTGAATGGTGGCTTGCCCTGGACAGGCATCCCACTTAGGGTGTATTCCCAACAACAATAGACTCCAGATCCATGGTGGCCCTGACCAGGATAAAGTGGTTACTGAAGATGAATGAATGATATAAAATCCCACTTTCAAAAGGTCCTGGTGTTTGCATGAATGTCTTAAGGGTTTTTTCAAATGCAAAGAATGTCAAACTTTTAAGAGATGTACAGCATTTTACGTCCTGAGCCCTTAAATTGCTCTTCTTTGACTTCTGCTCCTACCTATCATAAAATGTTATGTTTCATCTCTTTGGTTTATGCTTTTAATTAAAACCATGAAGGGATCTTGGTGGTAGGATTGAAAGATATACGTGATGTCCCCACAGGTGCAGTGGAGAGGGTGAAAAAGATCAGGGACTATGCCTTTGTTCACTTCACTCAGAGAGAGGATGCCATTGCAGCTATGAATGCATTGAATGGAAAGGTGAAGAAACATGTTGTTATGGCTGCAACATTCAAACTTCATTCCATATAATGTAGCACATTTTGATCAAATGACACAGTGAGTAATAAACACTTTAATCCTTCAGGTGATTGATGGCTCTCCTATAGAAGTGACGTTGGCCAAGCCAGTGGATAAGGACAGTTATGTGCGTTACACTCGTGGCACAGGGGGACGAGGGGCAGCTCTCCTGCAGGGCGACTACACCTACACACTGGGTCAGATGTATGACCCCTCAGCTGCATACCTGGGTGCCCCAGTGTTTTATGCACCTCATGCTTATGCAGCTCTACCCAGTCAGTTCCGCTTCCCCACTGCTAAAGGCCATGTGAGCACTCGGGGTCTGGTGCGTCCGCCCTCTGTTAGAGGTGAGTGTCTTAGACAAGTACTCACAATTTCTGAGCGAGCTGATCCCTGCAAATTATATTTCAACAAAATCCAAATCAACAAGTACTGATCAAATGTTGTATTAAATCATGTTAGCTGAGTTTAAATTAATTACAACATTATTAATAATAATTGCATTTTTTGAAACATATAAAATAAAGTCCAAAAGACAAGCACACATATCAGAAATAAGCAAAATGTTTCATTGTACTGTGTGACATTTGCTTGTCAGATGAACTATGTGGCATTTGATGCAGCACTTTTCTGAAGTTGTTCTCCATGCCTGCATAATACAGTGATTAATAGAAATTAGGACATCAGCGTCAATCGGCAAATAAATTGACATCACAAATCAGATCTACTTAGACGGTGTTTCAGAGCCTGTACTGTGCTGGCTTGGAGCTTTCTGAATCTTGATCGAAACCCAGGTGATTTCTGGTGATTTGATTCGATTCAATGCCTTCTTGCATTCCTAGAAATTTACATGAATATGCCTGTAGGGGCGGCAGGTGTGCGCGGGCTGGGGGGTCGAGGCTACCTCGCCTATGCGGGTGTGGGCCGTGGCTGCCCCACGTATCAGCTAAAGTCTGACAAACACCCTGATGACAAACTCTACGACCTTCTCCCTGGCATGGAGCTCACGCCCATGAACCCCGTCACCCTGAAGCCACAGGGAATGAAGCATGCTCCACAGGTAAACACACAGAACCACAAAACGTCACTTCACTATTTCAAGCAGTCTGTTCATCATGATGGAAAGACATAATCATCTGATTTCAATCAGATATTATTGGACACTAAGTTATCATCAATTCCACCAAATTTTAAATTAATTAGGCTGTTTTTTGTAATAAAATGAATATAAAGTATGATATAGAATATGGAATAGTTTATACCAGAGTCAGCCAAGATATGCAAAAAGTTTCACTAAACTGTATGATATTTCCAAATAGCATAACTCTTTGGAAATATGGTGTAGTATTTTTGAAACCGTATGCCATCCCTGCTAGGCTTCACATACATCAATCCATCCAGTACAAATGGCTGCTTAAAAGCACCCTCAACTTTATAAAACTGTATAAAAGTTTATATAAAAAAAACTGTCATTGCTTTCCACTGTCACTGTTTTTCTGAAAAAAAAAAAAAAGAGAGAGAGACCTAAATTTTATTGAAAATAATTTTAGTATGGACTTGCAAATAATTTTACCAGGGGATATTCACAAAATCTGTATTTCTTGATGAGGGTAAAAGTGTAAGCTATATGTATATGCATATACAGTAATGCATATACTTCCATTTTAAAGATCTTGGAAGATATTTGTCAGAAGAATAACTGGGGACAGCCAGTGTATCAACTTCACTCAGCCATTGGACCAGATCAGAGGCAACTTTTCCTTTACAAAGTCACCATCCCCGCTCTGGCCACTCAGTACCCTAGCATGTAAGCTGAACCCTTCTCAATTTTCCTTTTGTAACTGCACCTACCGAAAAGTCTAAATGTCTAAACCTACTACCACTGTTTTCATTTCAAAATGACTAGAATTTTACTAATTTAAACAAATACTAACACTTCATTAATTTATTAACTGATATATAATTAAGTACATTATATTGATTTGAATAATGTAATATAATATTATGATTATAATAATAACAACACATACTTGTCTCAGCATTATTTTAAGCTTAGGCGCATCCATTTTCTTCCAAGCTGAGAATATTTTTCTAAAATTTTATATATATATATATATATATGATTATCTCCTGAGTCATTTCATTTGTGAAAATTGTTTTGATGCCAATATATTTCACTAAAATACACGCAAAATTACACGCATCACATAGTGCTAATTGTCACCATCTTTTACTAGTGAACACCAGATATTGATATCTAGTTCAGTTTTCTATGTCTTATGCTTTTTTCATTGTCTCTGGTTCTATTATAGATTCTTTCAACTTTTCCTTACTAAAGAGTGATGTAATCTTATTTGAGAAATATAATTTGAGAAAATCTTATGATTAAATAAACAAAACTAGTCATTGGATGTTGGATCAGACTTTTGGACCTTACCATAGTACCAAACATTCATATACACAGTAAAAAGTCTTATTTATGTTTAATATTTTATAGTTAGATCACATGTAACATTTAACTAAGCATGTAGAGCAGATTGCTGTAAATGATTGGTGTTCTGTTGATAACAGCAATTGTCAGACCTTTTGGGGTAATTTGTTCTGCATTTTTCTGTTTCTGTTTTTTTTTTTTTTTTTGGATTGACAAAAAAAACCTCACTAACATGCAAGGCACCTAACCATTAATCCTTACCATTCTTTATTTGTAGACACCCGTTCACCCCAGCTAAACTGTGTGCAGCAGTGGATGAAGCCAAAATTCACGCAGCAGAGCATGCACTGCAGACTCTGGGTCTACACACAGAGGGCGCTGATACTTCTGCTGCTGCTGCTGCCGCTGCCGCTGCCGCAGCCGCTGCCGCTGTGGCATTCCCAGGTATGTAAGGTCTGTAATATACTTATTATAACTTTATTACTGTTACATTATTGGGTTAAAGACACCTTTTGAGCTTAAATTTGAGCAAGTTAAGCAAGTCTTCTTGAGTGACCAGTCTGAGATTTATTAAACATGTATAATCTTAAAAAGAGAAAATATAAAGAGCCAACCCAGCTAAGAAATTTAAAAGATTTCTGAAATGTTATGACAAAGCCCTAATATTGTTCGCTCTCATTCAGATTTTTCAAAATGTCTCAAAATTTTTGGTTCCATGAAGTTTCTGGGTGTTCTGAGAATGTCCTACAATGTTGCTGCAAAACTTTTAGTTAGTGTGATCATTACCACTAATATCTGGGAAACAGGGGCATAGCAAGACCATTTACAAATGGGATATTCGGGTTAGACCCAATGACTTTATTGGGGTGGCAGTCTAGGGTGGGGCAAAATACTAATCCACATAGAAAATGACATAATGTGGCTACTCCTATCAGTGTATGCCCTTAGGATCCCCATCACAGGTAAAAGGCACATGGCTAAGAAACATTTGTTTGAATCTAGCAAGCTACAAAAAAGTAATCGCAAACATACACTATATGGCCAAAAGTGTGTGGACCATCACACTCATATATGAGCCTTCCCCAAACTGTTGGCAGTTAGAAGTTAGAAGCACACAATTTTACAGAATGTCTTTGTATGCTGTAGTATTACAATTTCCCTTCACTGGAACTAAGAGACCCAAACCTGTTCCAGCATGACAATGCCCCTGTGCACAAGCTCCATGAAGACATGGTTTGGCAAGGTTGGATTTGAAGAACTCGAGTGTTCTGCACAGAGCCCTGACCTCAACCCCACTGAACACCTTTGGGATGAACTGGAACACTGACTGCGCCCCAGACCTCCTCACCCAACATCAGTGCCTGACCTCGCTAATGCTCTTGTGACTGAATGAACACAAATCACCACAGCCACATTTCAAAATCTAGTAGAAAAAAAAAAAAAAACAATTCTGAACGGTTTGTTTGTGGTCAGTGGGGCCAGAGAATAAGTTCACTTCTGTGTTAGCTAGCTAAACCTGTACACTCGTTGAAAGTCCTGGCCATTGGACAGTGATGAATTGAACTTTCAAATTTCTCAGAGATACTGGATAGTTCTGTTGTTATTCAAACTAGCCTATCACAGCAAGCTTGGTAAGCGTACTATAAACTCATGAGTCCATAAATACTTACATTTCTGTCTTAGACGCTAAAACAACAGTTAACTCTTATTTCTCCTGTCTATTTCCAGGTTATGCAATCGCCAACACCACTGGCACTGTGGCTGCTTCTCAGCTCAAACAAACTGTGTCTCTGGGGCAGGACCTGACAGCCTACGCCACCTACGAGGGTTATCCAGCATTCGCTGTCACCACCCGCGGAGATGCTTATGGCGTATTCTAAAAACTCAGAATCAGCACAGCGTCTGATGTAGCCATTCAAACCTGGAAGATTTATTCTGTATGAATGAACTTGTTTTGTGTTTAGTTGAGCAGAGATGAATGCTAATGTTGCCTGAATGCCACCTTTGTCCAGTTCAGCCTTCATTATATAGAACGCAAGTCAGTTTTTGTCTTAAAATACCTTTTATATAAGTTGTTAGGGGGAAAAAAGTCATTAGATAGCACCCATACAGCTCTTAAAAGAGACAAGGTTGTAAAACCTGCCTATGTATGAGATCAGAATTTAAATGGAGGTCTTTTATGGTTATTAAAACTGCCATTAAATGTACAGTTAAGACTATAATATACCAAAACAAACACACTGCTCCATTGCTAAGGATGTCATATTGCCATATAGCTTTGATATTGATTTCTTTGGTATTTAAAGTTTGTGCTAGTCATGCAAGTGTTTCAGTATTTACCTTAATAAAAAATATATATATTAGGAATTTTTAATATAACAAAAACCTTTACATATACTTTCATGCTGCAAGGCATTTTGTCTTTTCTTTGTTCTTTTTTTTAACTTGGCATTACACTTTGTTTTTTAGCTTTATAAGGTTTTTTTTCTGTGCTATGACATTTATAATAATATTTCCAAGCTTGCTACCTACGAAAACCTTTGAATATCCCACCTCATCTTTTGTTGGATGAAGAATGTGACATTTTGTCAGATACCTTGATGCCTAACAGTGACAGTATTAAAGTGTGTTTAGCACTTAGAACTTATTTTTATACCTGAATTCCAACACTATTTGTAAGACGTTTTAGGATATTGCAAATCATCTGTCTCAATGACTGGCATAAGAACTAGAGGGGAAATCAGAAGAGGGTGACAGGGAGGATTTTCAAATTCAAAACATCATTATGCTGCAAAATAAGAGGGAGAAATGGGATAATTTGGATGTGTCAAGTGGCCATCAATAAATTCTGTTCAATTCTGTGGCTATTTCTGTTATTTTATTTTTTTGTTGAAATGAATTCAACATTTATTCTGATTTTAGGAATAACCATAAAAAATTTATTTCATACAGTTCAAATACAAAGACGTTACTTTACACACATACACTGTGATTATGGCAATCATTACAACATAACATTAATCTAATTGAAAACATTGATGGCAGCAGCTCCTCCATGGTTGTCTTACTATGAAGGCACTGAGCATTCAAAAGGAATAGAGTGTTTTGGTGACTCTGAATGTATCTGAAGTGCCCTCATATGGAGTGATCACAGGAATAAGAAAACTAAGCTTTTTGGAGTGTCCAAAGTGACGAATCCTGTAGGTGCCTGTCTCTGCTGAGAGAGGGATATGCCACTCCACTGTGGTGTTGCTCTGACCACCTGTCCCTTTAATCCAGTAAAATCTGAAACACACACACACACACAGAGAGAGAGAGAGAGAGAGAGAGAGAGAGAGAGAGAGCTTTTTCATGATCCAATCTCTCTGTCATCACTCTTGACCTTTAAACCTGTCTTAACACTTCAGAGAAGCAATTTGAACACTATAACCACAAAAAGCCACTTCAGACATGGCATACTATGAAACCTACTCACCCTAAGCAAAATAAGGACAAAAACAGGTCCATATGATTTAATAATAGCTCAGGTAAGAAAGAGAAACAAGGCATTTGTGGTAAAATTTTAACATTAGCATGCTGAATTAGCTGAACTGGAATAGTTCGATTGAGTTCTCATATATTCTAAGCAAATGCACTCAAAGGCAAGATCAATTTGATGTCTGGTTCCTAAACAAAATGTACATCAAGGTCATAAAAGCAGTGATAACTGGTTATGCAACCATTCCAGACAAGCAGCCGAGGGTTAATATTACTCTAATATGACTTTTATGGATGTGGTTTATAATATTCCTGTGCAGATTGCACTTGAATTTTTCATTTCAAGCCCATGTCCTTCCTACTACCACCAGTTTATAGAGGAAAATTATGAACTATGGACGTTTTTGATGACAATTATACCACATTGCTGTTGAATTTTCAATTCTGATTGGTCAGAAGGTGTTGATTTATTTTCTACAACAGCAGCTCAGACTGCAAGGCAGATCACTTGTCCTAATACATTGTTTTTCCTATAGTAATAATTTACACAGGGACTTGAATGGAAGATGCTTCACTTAAATGGATTAAAAAGTGTCCGTGGAGTTTTCGATGAGGAGATGTTTATCTAGCATTTTTGGAAGGAGTCGCCAGTGAACAGTCAAAGGTAACGCTAAGTTTTCCTGCACAGGAAAGCCGGTTTCTTGCTAACATGACCATATTTAATGGTTTATAATTGCTATAAAATAATTGATACCAGAAACTTGTTTTGCAGATGTTCCAAAATATTAAACGTAACTATAAACTGATTAAAATGTATGATGTGTTGTTCTTTAATAAATAAAAAAATGTAATCATTGGCAAATTGCTGTGACATAAGAGGAATAAATCACTTCAGGACATGCTGTCATAGGAAAATAAACAACCCTTGGTTGGTAACAGTAACTCAGAGTATCACATCACCCTGTCATTGTTTATTTTCCTAAAAAGCACACCCTCTTTATATTTTATTACTTGCTTACCTTCTGCCTTAGGTATTTTTTTCTGGCTTCAGAATTAATTCAGAAATGTCATATTTATACTCATTAAACTTTCTCACCTATTTGCTCGTCATACCACAGATACTTATGAATGCTTATGCAGGAAAACTACATTCTTAGAAAGAAAATAAGGTCAAAGCGCACTGATTTTTGTAGTTTTTGAAATTTTAAACATTTCAGTCCAGCTACCATATTAACTCTTAGAAAACAGGTTCCTCAAGCGTTCTGCTGATAATCTTTTTGTGGCCTCTCTTTATTAATGGTGCAATGATATCTCACAGTATGGCCCTGACTCAGCTTCTGCCTTATCACTGAGTGCACCTTGCAAGATAACTCAGTCTCAGAGTACACCTTTGGGGAAGTGATCTTATAAGTGGCCAAGGTTATGCTTTTAATAAAAACAAGCACATTTTAATCAGCACATTATATAACAGTAAGATAAATATGCACATATGGAAAACTCATTAAATCTCCCCTACCTTGTCTCCCATGATGCATCTGTATGAACAACCTCCCATGTGCTGGTAGTCGTGAGAAACTTCTCCACTGTGATGAAGGTCTTGTCTCTCTGAAATCAGAAGGCTCACAGTTTAGGAGCTGTATTGCAGGTAGAAGGTTAACCATCTATAACAAGTGTGGCATTAACTTTCAATTGCCCCACCATGTCTCCAGAGTTTCTGGGGTTTCCAGCAACAAAAGTAACAGATGCAACCTCTCCCTGCATAAACACAACATTAGTCCAGCAATGAAATCTTAGTCTGAATCCTTTAGTCTGTGTAAATAGTTAGTGTAACCAGAATCTGTTTGACTCACCACTTTATAAAGAGGATGGACCTGCTCCAGGACCTGACCGAAGGTAGTGTTAGTTGGTGTTTTATCTGCTGGCACAGCTGGTAGCAGTGAGATCAGCTGACTGTCTTTGAAAAAAGGAGGCTCAGGACCTTTCGGTAACTCTCCAGTCTTACCCTGTTATAGAGAAGAGCATTCCATTCCATGGAGTTTAAAGCACAAATAAGAATATATGGTCAGAATTCATTCATCTTCAGTAACTGCCAAAGTGGCAGTGGATCTGTAGCCTATCCCAGGAAAATTGTGCGTGAGGTGGGAATGCAACCTGGATGGGATGCCAGGCCATAGCAAGGCATCATACACACACACATTCACACACCTAGGGGCAATTTAGAGCAGCCAGTCCACCTACTGGCATGTTCTTGTAAGGTAGGAGGAAACCGGAGAACCCTAGGGAAACCCACACGGAAACATCTGAGACTCCAGCCTATGCATAATACTGACTTGAAATGGGTCTACTGAACAGTAGATTTGGAGATTTTCATTTTCATGCTCTGGCTAAAAGTTGACTCTGGCATGCCCTTGTGGCTAAATCCAGGACTTATGCCCAATGTTTTATTACCCAACCTTGTGAATCAGTCCACTGAATTTCAGTGAGGGTGAGTCTGCAGAGAATACATTGCTGGGCCTGATACATGCCCAGAAGTATTATTTGCTCCAAACTGCAGCCATCCAATACTCAGATTATGTTATGGAGGTAAGTCATGCGAGGTCCCTTTTCTGAGACTAGCCCACTGGGTGGAAGACATCATCATCTTGGACTACAGATGGGCTTTACACTCAGTCCATACTGTGTTATACCACTATCCATGAAATAACTACTCATGGACCATTTAGAGATGTGCCACTTTAGCCTGAAGTCAGTGCTGCTGCTACCTGGACACCTCCAAGCACTTTCTCCAGATTTTACAAGATTAAACTCAACTCTTCCAGTGGTGCAGCTTTTAGATATGCTCTAAAGTGAGTCTTGTACTTTATTACAAGCTTGGTATACATTATCCAAGTGTTACACCTGGTGGTTAGGAAGGATGAGACAGTGCGCTAGTTACATATACATCCCTGAAATATCTGTATGTGACTTTGTTGGAAAATTTCACATGTACACAAGGAAATATCCACAGATTACATAATGCCCTGGCAGTTAGGAGGTGTGAAATAGGACCATAGTTACATATCTAACAAGCATTACCTATCTGGTCGAAGTTGAAGGCAGCAACACTACGCACTACACCACTGTGCAACCCAAGACGAGAATTTCATCACAAAAATCTTGTGGTAGTTAAAAAGTCTTATTTAATAGTGATAGTAATAGTGTTCTTGCCTCTGCAATGGCTTTGGCAAGGTCTCTGAAGTGATGAATGTAGGCTGAGAGAGTGTGAGGCCCGTAGATGGTGGAAGCTCCTTCATACCGCTGCACCTATGAATTAACATTACCTCAGTAGATTATAAACAAAATTATGCAGAATGACCAGAACTTGAAAGAGCTTACATAAGCATACTTCATTACTATACATAAGTACAGTATCGTTTTAGGGGATTTATACATTACCTGAGTATAAATGAACTTATACTTGCATTCTTACTCAATAACATTTTCTTTTAAGTCCTTGCATTTTCCTTCTTTAGACATTACACAAATGTCAAATCATAATGACTCAAATTTTTTTTTTCTTTTGCCCAGCTACCAATTCAACCAATCCAATTTCTGTGCAATTTAAAGTTATTTGTAACTTTGTATGGGTCCCACAACCAATCATCTTTGCACAAGAACTGCTTGCTTGCTAGTCTTAATCATTTTCATGTATTAAAGCTACTTTACTAAAAAGAAAGAACCTGATCTTATGGAACAATTTGTTTGAATTTGAATCACCAAGCTTGAATATCATTCAGTTTCCTATGAAATAAGAAAAGGTACAAATTTTATCTCCTCCCCTCTCCACCCAATCTTAACTATTGTACCTTTTTATACAACTTGAGGCACGCAAATGAATTTCTAACATTTAAAAATAAATATATACTTCCACTTCTAATTGCAAATTATTGTGACACAATACCTCTATTTTCACCATTTAATTTTTTTTTAATCCCTTTTCTGGTCAAATATGAGCAAAAACAAAAATAAATGGCTACATGCTGATACCTGGTACTCTTCATAGGTGGTAATGTAGTGTGTATAGATGTTGCACAGACCAGTAATGACCACTTCTGTGTTGGTGAAAGTATTTTTTGACTCCAGTTCCTAAAGCAGATGGATATAAAACATTATTATTCCCATAACCATAAGCACTTTCCAAGCGTTGAACCACAGTGCTCACTAAATAGATTGATATGAGCGGAGAAGCCATAATAAGTATGATTCATTAAAAATAATCATCACTGGTTGACTTGAAGTGTACACTTAGTTAGCAATTTTAGTTTAGAAGGACATTCTGTTATGGTTGTAAGGACTTTTGCTTCTTAGAACATTCAGTCTGTGTGTTACATAACATTTAGCAATATTCCTACAGTGCTACTGCAATGTTTTAGTTGTAATAACATTACCACTTATATTTCTATTTCTATGTCTATAAAGTTTTTGTCTAACTGGTAATATTATTTTTCTTTTTAATTTGTTTTACCAACATTTTCTCCCAATTTGTTATTTGCAAATTTCCACCTACTAGCTACCTCTCCCCATGAGGCAACAACTACCAACTGGGTAACATCTTTTCGAACTTCTGCTCATGCTACATCACAGTGCAGCTTAACACATTCAGAGAAAAGCGTTAACTACCCCCTTCTGTATACATGACCACACAGGCTCTTACAAATGGTTAGTGTCTTTCTGACTGACAGAAGAGAGTGGATGCCATCCCTCTCACAGAAAGCCACTTTTGTTTTCTTGGACTTCTGGCCACAGATGGCTGTAGCATTGTTACAGCATTGGCTGTAGCATTGTGGCAATTCATTAGCACAGCAGATGTTTTCAGAACATTGCAGGAACATTATTTCTGTAACATTGCAGCATAACCTTCTTAAAACATCTCAAATACTTTACTAAACATTCTGATTACATCTGATAATGTTTGCTGGGCTGTATGTGTGCATGTTCTCACCTGTTTAACCGCCTGTCTGATCCTTCTTCCTGACATAGTGCTAGAAAAATACAAAGGAGGCAACATCTCAAACCATACAGTTGACATGCCCTTGCTAGTTTAATACAAATCTAATATGGGTGTGTCCTTCTCGACTTACCTCACTTCTCCAGGGACTGCCACTATGGCTACTGATCCAATAGTGATGATCTGTACATCTACTATTTCTGGGTGCCAAGGGAGTGGCCATTTCATCTGGAAACAAACTATTTGTAGGTGAAGTATATAAGGAAAGTTGTTTAGACATTATTTTGTTATAACTTGTTCTTACCTCTCCAGTACTAAAGAGAATGGGTTTGGGGTTTTGGCAGTCCTGAATTTCTTTGGAAGGTTCACCCAAGAGGGCATCCCTAATACCATCCCAGAATGGATCTCCTTCAATTGCTCCTGTACATGTAGATATCAGATACAAAATTAGAATACTATTATACCCAGTACCTTTGGAAATAATATGAGCAAAATAAAAAACAAGTGGTAAGATTTTGAAGGGACAAGACTGCCATGAGCTAATGAGCTCAGTTTGTATTGAAATTGTGCTCATGTCTGTTCTTTTGATGCATGCTCCTCAGTTGTTTCTTGCAGTAAACA
This sequence comes from Pangasius sanitwongsei, assembly GCA_037576675.1. Taxonomy (NCBI): domain Eukaryota; kingdom Metazoa; phylum Chordata; class Actinopteri; order Siluriformes; family Pangasiidae; genus Pangasius; species Pangasius sanitwongsei. The sequence goes on along the minus strand of CM075014.1, from coordinate 5,872,954 downwards.
ACTTTGTTTCAGCCCCACAGCTTAAGCAAAGTCTTTTATTACAGATGAAGGAATAAAAGCTGCCGCATGTGTCAGTGAGTAAAACCCAGTAACTACATATCCATTGGACTCCAAAGCTGTATCATCAGCATACAGACTGCTGTAACTGCTGAGTCATGTTGCTGCAGATAAACAATTACCATCAAAATCTATAGGTGCTGCCTCTTTTTCATTTCTAATTGTAATACCTTTGATATCTCTAAAATCTTGATAACACTATTAAAGACCAGTGACTAGAAGTGGATTGCTATTCATTTATTGTCATGGAAAATTAAAAAAAAAAAAGGAAAAAAGCAAATCTATTTGTTGCTTAGACCACTGCAGTAGTTAAGAGACTGCATAGATGAATTCTGACATTTTCTGTTTTTCACTAATTGGTTCAGTAAAATCACTCCCAACACCAAAGGTATGTCTCAATTATGTATGATTCTGACCTTGAATTTAAGTCCATTTTATCATCTCAAGCAAGGAGCAGTATTAAGCAGTATTAAATCCAGGACCAATGTCTATTTGCTGTAATCACAATATGAAATTTAAGCTTTGAGCTGTAAATACACTGGCACTATTAAATACCATATGACACTATCTGTAATTAATTGTCACTGTACTTCAAGGTCATCTTGCAAAAAAATAAAATAGAATATTTTAGAAAATAAAATAGAAAATAGAATATGCTGGTTCAAGTGTTATTTTATAAGCTGTACTGCCAAAAAAAATGGGGGTGAAAGTCATACTGTTAAATTATGACATATTTTCAGGGTTTATCATGATAGTTCCAACTAACACTCCTACTATTACTTACTATTACTAGTCATTTATATCATTGTATCAGTCATTCTAATTTGTTTATTTTTTTAATTATATTTTGCTTTTATGTTATATTTTATTACATTTGACAGCAAAGAAAATGAAGATGTTCTATTTCTTGTTTTAAGGGCAAGGGCAAGTACTTGCCTTTAAATGAGGTGTATGGTACATACACTTACAGTAAATGTTTAATCAAACTGGAATCAACTTTTTCTTGTATTTTTTCATAATGGCAGACTGTGGAGAGGCTGTCTTCGCAGGCATTATTGCTATTTTGTAGGCACAACAATCTACTTCTTCAAGATTCAAGGTTTAAGGTTCTTTATTTGTTACATACACATTACATGCCTGTGATGTAATGTAGTGAAACGTTTTTCCTTAGGGCCACATTGCTCACACTGTAACATTTCAAAAATTAATAATATTTGTGCAGTGATATAAGCCAAAGAGAAAGAGCATGTATCTGCACTGCTCACAATTCATCAGTATCAAAGACAGCAATAATTTAACACCAATATAGGGTTAAAAATTAGAAACCAAAACTGGAAAATAAAATTATCTAATAGGCTTTTGGAGTAAGCAGGTATAGCAATTACTAAAATTGTAGAAATTAATCACAGTCCTGTCAAGAGTTGCATGATGTGAAAGTCCACTTCTTCCAAACTCTGGGAAACAAAAGTTTTGCTGATTCTCTTGCTTATGCATGTAGTTTCCACCAGATATTTCAAAGGTAATAGGAAATCTCTTTCTAGCAGGGGTAATTGCTTTAAAAAGAAAAGATGTCAGGACACTTTCTACCATGGTTCCATTACCATATTACACTACATCCATTATACACTTGAGTGGGAGCTTTGATCATTTTTTCTTGAAAACTCTTGAGACCACATAAAAGTATCTTTGGTCTGGGTCTCATTTCTGAGAGTATGGTCTGTATTTGGATCCTGGCTTTTGGTCTCAAACTGCATTCTCCTTCCTGTATGCTGAAATAATAATCACCTCTTTCCAAGCTGTTTCTGTACTGCCGTATAGAATGTATGCATGTATGCCTAATTTTCACATGAAATTGAATAGAATTTTTATATCTCCTGCAAAGCCTCCAAATTTTGTATGTTCTTCACTAAATTCACCTTAAAGGAAATATTGCATTGTTATTTTTATTATTTTATATATTTTATTATATTTATTATTTATTATTATTCAGATTGTTATTTACAATCTGAATGATATTTCTTAATAGTTAGATTGTACTCTTTCAGCTAATCATCTGAAATGAAAAGCCTTTATAAAATACAGCTTTGAAAATTTTGAAGAACCTTCAAAATTCTCAACCTTAATCAGACTGGTTTGGGTCTCAGACTCTCAGTTTTGACAGGATTGGTCTGGATCTTGACCTTGAGAAGGCTGGTCTTGGTATGGGTCTCAAACTTGAGGGGACTAACCAAGGTCTGGCACTCAGTCTTCAGGGGACTGGTTTGGGTCTGGGAATCAGTCTCTCGGTTTTGAAAGGATTGGTCTGATTCTGGATCTTGACTTTGAGAGGGCTGGACTGGGTCTCAAACTTGAGGAGAGTGGTCTGGGTCTGGGTCTTGGACACTCTGTCTTGGGAGAATTTGTCTGTGTCTGTATCTTGACATTGTGATGGCTGGTTTGGGTCTCGACCTTAAGGGGACTGGTCTGGGCCTGGGTCTTGTACTTTCCATCTTGAGGGGATTGGTCTGGGTCTTGATCTCGACCTTGCAGGACCTGGTCTTGGTCTCAGTCTTGGGAGGATTGGTCTGGTTCTCAGTCTTGAGGGGATTGGTCTGATTCTCAGTCCTGAGGGGAATGGTCTGGGTTTCAGTCTTGGAAACTTAAATGGGTCCTGACCTTCAGGGCACTGGTCTTGGTCTGGATCTAGGTCTTGAGTGCAGTGGTCTGGGTCTTTGGTGGGTTGATCTTGTACTCATTCAGGAATTCCAGCTCTGCTAAATACAGCCCATATATTAACTGCCTCATAAAATGGAGATTGATGTACCTTGAGTGAAGTTAAGGTCTCCTCCTCCATCTATTGTTCCTGCAGCAAAGCTGTGGCCAAGTGCAGGCTTACATGTCTTGACCTGGTAGTGGTATACATCAATTAGTTCAAACTTCATGCTCAACTATACCCTATACCCTGAATTTGCTAATGGAGTCTTTGTCATTTACTGCCCTCATGGTTAATTAAAACATGCTAATTGTTCTGACAAAAAAAAACTAAAATTTTTACAAGATCCAGGGTTAAAACCAAGGTAAATCTTGTTACTCAAAGGTTACTTACACTGTGGGTGGAGTTAATCTGTACAGTTACATCTGTCATGTTGACCCACTGATGTGCAGTATGGAGACTGCCATGTACCTCCTGCTGAGCACTGCCATAAAGCTCCTGCATATTAGTACACTGCATTAGTGTGGAAGATAAGTGTACAAAATATTAAAAAATATCTATGCATTCTGAATACCTTTGCTCTTTTATAGATATTTTCTCCAATAATCCTGGTGCTTGCAAACATGTCAGTACCCGGTCCAAAAGCAACACACATTTTAGTCTGTGAATACAAGCAAGAAAAGAGACTAAAACAAGAAAGAATTTACAACCAAGATAGGGTTTGTTTTATACTAAACACTAAACAATACAGGGCAGGGATGGCAAAACACTACAGGTTATCATGATTTCCTTATATGAGTACATCTAAAGGTATCTCACCCCACCGATAGGACAGGAGCTGTTGAGATAATCACACTTCTCTCCAGTATTCACACAATATGGTCCACGAGTATTGGGAGACACGTCTCCGCTGTTACTGGTGGGAAACGCTGCTACAAATGGGCCCTAAAGGGCGATGATACAAGGCACTCTGGAAATGCTCTCCCTTTTGTTTGATAGTAGTTTGATATAGTTATATATTATACACATCTCAGTTGTGAGCTGTAGGATTAAGAATCAAACTTAATAAAAATTCTATAAATAATTGAGACATCTCACCTCACCAGGCAAGAAGCCAATGTTTTTTTCCTGTTCAAACAGATAGGAGGCATAGCCAAGATTGTCTGAGCTCACCATGTGATTGGTGTAATTCATACTGACTGGATGAACGGCAAACCAGCTGAGAGGAATCCCAAGGAAAGTGTGCACATTTAAATATACATTTCTTTAAGTATTGTAAATTGAGATCATAACATATAAATACAAAACCAGAATTCTGCCATAATAGCACAATTTATGTTTCAAATGTTAGTTTGTATGAAATACTAATTTGAAGCTAGCATACCTGAATATTCCCATTCCATCCCCATCCAGATCTGTGAACTTTAGGCTTACAATCTGCTCATCTGTATTGGTTTTGTACCTGTAGATAAAATCTTAACCAATTATCACCCATAGTTACATCTTATACATTCTGTATCTCAACAGACATTTGCATTTATGCATCCAATAATCAATTAGCCAACTAATAGTAATTAGTTGCATAAGTAAGGAATTAAACAGATGGGACTACACATTGGGCTGTATCACACCACCTGGTCATTAATTACTTTCCTATAAAAGCATGTCCTAGAGTGTTTCATTCCTCTTATACAATGATAAAGTTTTTATTTTCTTAATTAAAGAATGACACATTGTACATTTATCAGTTTATATTGTGTTGTGTTGTGGAATGTTTGAGAATCAAGTTCCTTACTTATAACTTATGCTATAGTTTAGAATAGCTTATATTTGTATAAATAGACAGTATTCATATTACACATAATACCTTTCTCTTTCCTCCTCAGGGTTGTTCATGTATGAGTGTGGACTCCTGTTGAAGTTACTGTCCACAACATTTCCTTTGTTCAAAAAGATTCTCCCGGGCTTCATGTTTTTATGTGCCTCATCAATGCTCTGTTGAACAGATCATGGACATTGCATAAACATTAGACAATCAGTACATATTACTATTCATGATGATAATGAGGCCAATTGTACTTGTTAATGGTTTTGATTAAACAGCCTGTACAGCAGACAAGAATAGAAGCGATGTGATGAATTTATAACACACCTTCACGATTCCATTCACAAGCGCTTGGATAGAGGTCTTGATGTAGCCTTTACTGGTGATCATAAAGAGGGTGTACTGGAAATACCCTGCTGGACCAGAGTGTGTGTGTGTGCCACTCAGAACTACATTGTCTTGCCTGTAGAGAGTCCCATATTTCACCTCGAGTGCCTTGAGCACCTACAAGAGCCGGGTCAGTTTGAGATACGAACCAGCTGCAGTTATAATTCAGCACTGGAGATTTTTCTTTCTCTCTTTGACTTACCTCCAGTCTTAGTCTTTGTGAGACCATGCCTATGTCAGCACTCACAAACACCACTCTCTTGTTGCCATCATCCACAATGAAGGCCCTGCTGAACAAGCGAGTGTGGATTCCTCCTGCAGTCTGATCAGAGTTAGCATAGCCCATCTATTGCAGAAAAAAAAAAGGACAGTCCTGTGAGTTTGGACAGCATTTTTGATTAGAACCCCACAGTATTCTCTTTACTCATTTGGCTGATGCTGAAGTTAGTTGTGGTGGTTCAGTGGTTACGGCTTTGAGTTGCAAATTAGAACGTAGTGTGGTCAAAATAGTAAATAGTGAATAGTAAAATTAGTTTGACTCAGTGACTCACTGTCACTGCTTCTTGGTTATATTTACATTTAATAAAAGCAAGTTATTCCATCTATATTTGGTTCCTTTGTGTCTAATTTCCCAAAACTCACTACCACTGCTATATTTTGTCTGCATTCTTGACAGAAATTGTATAGCTAGTTTAATTTTAATTTATAAATGCATAAATAGTTCATGGTGCTATGGCCAAAGATGACTTCTTTCTATATGAAACGCTATCTATTATTTTCTATTCAGATAAAACTCCATTCTATTCTGAATATTTTTAGAAAATTTTCCTTCTTCATGTAACACATTTTGATATGCACATAATTATGATGGTAAGTGAATATGCATATTAATCCATGAAGTCATCAGGTGACTCCAAACAACTTTGAACATGCATTAGCTAAGTTTCCCTGAAAAAAGTTGACAATACTGGGCAAGTGAGAGAAAATATTGTATGAAAAAATTGTTCTGCTAGTGAACAAATATGAGGAGATTTACAAACTGTTGAATCAAATATACTAAATTGCCAATATTGCGAAATAACAAGTAACAATTTGTCTTATTTGGGACAGTATGTGATGTGACATCCCACCTTAACTATGGATGCATATAGTCAAATCATACAATCAACTAAAATTCGCTTGATTTTTTTTTTTTTTACCTCCAAATCTATAGTAAAAGCAAACAGCTTCCTCAATTAAACCAATATTTATTTAATCTTTATTACTCATAATAAATCTAATCTAGATAGTACGCATTCAGTTACTGTATTGGCAATACTAGCTAGGACTGGTAAGAGAATTGTTATGTACAGTGTGTGTGTGTGTCGCATTAACTACGCATAAAAATTTATTACATTTTTTAATATATACTGTATATATCAGCACAAAAGGTGTTCTGGCTTGCCCTTTCTCTTGAAAAAAAAGGAAAGTGTGAAAGCACCCTGACACTGTAGCTGGGGTTCCTGCTTCAATTTTATAAATGTATTAACCAGTATAAATGTATTGTTCCAGTTCAATACAAAATGCAGCACAAAATCTTTGACTAAACTCACTCCTAGGAAAGATGCCACAGTTATAGTCAATAAATGGACTGTTAATGGAAATTTATAATATAAGCCCAGCTCACCAGAGGCACATCTGCTACTGGTCCAGTACAGTCTGCTCGACCCACTCCAATCAGATAGGGGTTTTCTCCAAATTTTACAGAGGCAGTAGGATCTTCTGTAACCTCTGTGTAAGATTTATTTTATAATTGTAATATACAATATATTCATCCATTAATATCTTTAGTAGAAAATAAAACCAAGGAACATGACTCACTGTGCTCTTGGGAGTTGATGTAAAGAGCTAATATGGTCATAAGACCCACTGCGATTCCAGTCATCAACACAAACAGAACTATGAGCATAACCTCCAAATTGGTGAGCTTACAGCATACAGATTTATGAGCCATGCTTCTGCCCTGGATATAGACAGAACCTACTCAGGTGGGAACACACTGCAAACACAAAAACACAACTAATGACAACTAATGAACACAATATGAACATAAACTCTATGTAGCAAACAGCAACTCATGGCTCAGACACTTGATACTTTTAATAGTAATAATACTTTACTAATAATGTGGATAGATATTTGTAAAAGAATATAGAGAAATACAGAGATCTATGAGTAACTAATATTACTATATATATATATATATATATATATATATATATATATATATATATATACGCTGAAAAAAATTGTAAGTTGCACAGTTGTAAATGACTTACCGTGAGCGAGCAGGCTCCACAACCAAATAAATATCTCTGATGTGAAATACAAATGGCTCTTGCCCTGATAGAGCAAAGATCTTATGCTCTCCTGGGGCAAAGGTAGCTTGCAAACACTATTTTATAGCCAGTATTCAATACCTTTTGGGTGTACACTTCTTCTTGTCTTGGACTGTCACTCTACGATACCATAAGATATTAGATAGCTCAACATGCAGTTTGTACATCTACACAACAAAACAAAAACATCATGATAGTCATATTTAATAAAGAATAAGAGAAATCTGTGTGCTCTATGGAAGAGAAAGTCTTTTTATTTTTATATATTCATTTTTATCTTTTTTTTTTATAGTAGATGCTACTGATAAGAAGATAAACTAGGAAGAGGAATACATTTGTCTACATGTCTGCAGTTGCTTTCTGGTATCAAATATATTGCCAATGCTTGACTGTATTGGTGGAGGAGGTTAAAACCCAAGCTATAGATTATGTGACAGGAAGATAGTGGGCAGTGAAGATTTTGTTGTGCTGTGCCAAACTTTTCAAGTCTGCAAGATTTCCTGTTGAATTTGGGCAAAAATTTGACTTCTTGCTGCTATTTGTATTTGTTTTGCTGAGACAAAATTAATTATATCAATGTTTTGCAAGACAAATAGGTATTCATAGTCCATTACACACATCTATTACACAGATATTCTTTGATTATTTATGGCAATATATGCAAAAATACAAGATATTTTAAGAAGCTCATGAAAACATACAACACTTTCTAGCTTTTGGACAAAAACAATAAATCAGACATAATAATAAACCAAAAGTGTGAACAAAAGAAAAATAAAACTCTACATCAGAGGTGGTCCATACAAATTTGCAAGGTGATCACAGGGCATTCGCATTCATCACAACGCATTGTCCAATCAAAGTACAAATTACACAAAAGGACAGAAGACAAAACCATTAGTTTATTCTTTTTTTGCTGCTTTTCTGTTTAGCATGTTTGGTGTTTGGAGAATAGATAGATATCAGCACGAGTTGTTGTGGCGACAATAATAGTAATTGTGGAGTTTTTTTTATAGGGTTTGGGAGGAAAAGTATTTGTGTTTTGGTATTTGACTTGTCTTTCCAGCCATTGGTGTAGTGTTTGGTTTAGTTTTGAATAGCCATTGAAATGGGTTTTACCATGCACTCGAGGCAACCATGCTCTCTATATCTGAGTAGACTTCAGGTTTTGGTTTTTCAGTAGACTTTATAGTTATAAATATAGGACATAAAAGCACATTAAAGCAGAAAGCAAAGAAAAAAGCAACCTCTAGTCAGAATTACAGCTGTTTATAGGAAAGCCATAGCTGCTGATCATTTCCTGTCTTCTGTCATTCAGTTTAAGCAACAGTAAGCAAGGTTCAAGGGCTGTAGCACTATACATTTCTGCAGCATTTCTCACTGATTTTATTCACTTCTTAAGTGAGCTTTCAGAGACTCACAGCTCTTCTCAAGACTCATTTCTGGGACAAATGTACTAGTGCAGACTAAAACCATTACTGAAACATATTCTTCGGAGTATGCATATAATAGCTTCTTTGATCATCCATCCAGGAAAAGTGTTTAATTGACCCATCGAAACACATCTGGAGTGCCCTTGCATATAGGGAGGACTGAGAAAATTGGGCTTTTTGAAGTTTATGAAGTGGCGAGTCCTGTAGGTGCAGTAATATACTGAAGTCTGAACAACATGAACAAAAAATACGCAGTTCTGTGTACTGTGTCTCTTAAGCATGAGTCATGTGCATTGGTACTGCTCATACCATATCATTATTTAAGACTGATTATGTTGGTGAATCACACTATATACAATCTTATTGAGAGGATACCTGTTATGCTTGGCTTTGTAGGATAATTTCTTTGTTTTCTGTGTTTATTGTTAGTGACAAAAAGCCATGAGGTTCTGGCTCATGTTCTGTCTTATCACTGACTACACCTTCAGAGATAACTTAAAGAGTGCACAGTACGCACCCTGCATTGAGTCATGACTGCCTTTTCCATTGAATTACTGCTATGCCATAAATATGCATGAACAGGCCATTAAAAATCAGCATCCAATCAATATGTTGATGTATATGTGCATAAATAGCTCATCTATTTGTAGATGAGACATCTAGACCTGTCGTTGTGCTGGTGCTGTGAAACTTCATTGTGATTAAGGTCTTGTCTCTCTGATATCAGAATTATTACAGATCAAGAAATGTGTTCCTGGAATTTACACAGCATTAACTTGGTTTCCAGCATCTAAAGAAAATGAAACAACCTTTTGCTATCCAAACACTTCAATCCAGTAACATTAGACCAGTTACGAGCTCTGTTACTTAGTCTGGTTTAAAAATCAGAGGCGCTTAGATACACTTTTAAAAAATAAGAGATAAGGAATGGTTCTAGGTTTCAATGGTTAGTAATGTTTGGTTAGAAATGTTTGAGATAGGAATGTTCCAACTTTCAAAAGGGGTTCACCTTCAAATTCAGTTACAATATGCGAAGACCAAGCTACATAAAATTCCTTGCTTACAATGGTCTGGAAAAAATGATCGAATAGTGGCAACAGTTACTTTGTAATTCTTAACCATTTATGATTAGTTATTTACTAAAAAGAGGATTAATTTAAAAATTTTGGGCCTCGGTTATCAGGTAGTATCACCTAACTAACTAGCCTAGCTTGCTCTCTAGAATACATTTATAATTATCAGGTTGGTTTAATAATGGGGTGGTATGGTGGCTTAGTGGTTAGCATGCTTGCCTCATACCACTGGGGGTGGGGGCCCCAGTTTTTGGGGGAAAATGTGCAAAATAAAATGTCTGTAGTGTGTGAGTGTGCCCTGCAATTTGTTGGCACCAGGGTGTCCCCCTGCCCTGTGCCCCAAGTCCCCTAGGATAGGCTGTACCCATTCAGGTACAGAAAATGGATGGATGGTTTAACACTGGTGATGAGAAGGCTGTTTGCCTTTACTGTAGCTTTGGAGGCAGAAAATCAAGTTTGTGCTTTTGCTAAGTCAGGTCACACACCAACAAATGTCCCAAATGCAACCTTGGAATACTGGTGATGAAATATTGTTCACTTTCACTCATTAACAAAGACTGGCACTTTGTAATCCATGTTGGCTTTTCTCACTTGCCCTCCATCTTGCAACCTGACTGGTCAGATCACCACTGGTCAAAAAAGTGCTTTATGTCACTTGACACTTTTCTCAACTTTGGAATTGGTCAGATGTGAAAAAAAAAAGCTGATGGGAACTAGAGGTCTGCACAGGCTTTAAATTGAACCCGACCTGATCCGACACGACCGGTACTGTCAAATTTTAAGACCAAACCTGACCCGAACCCGAAATTGGTTTCTCACAACAAATAACTTTTTGCAATATGCTGTATTTCAGGATTGCATGCAACAGTCAGAAAACAAACACATGTAAACAAGCACAGTTTCATCAAGGCACAGCACCCCCCTCAGCACACAAGTGCAAAAGAGAAAAAATACATATTTACCAGTTATGAAACTCTGCTTTGAAAAAAAAAACAAAAATCTTTGTAAGTCCTACACCGCTGAGCTCTTTATTGGTTGTAACAACAATGTCATAATTCTTCTAAAGTGCAGCTTTTCCTGCATCATTTGCCACTGTAATAAGTTCTCCCTTATTTTTGCTTTATCTCACTCAGTGTGCACAACTAGCTACCTAGCTAAATTCACTCACGAGGTGTGTGTACTGTCTGCCGTTTTGTGACAGAAATCATGTGTGGGAGCACTTGCGCGAAACAATTTGCGTTAAATATATTTATGAATATTTAAAAGATATGCTAATATTTAAAATTTGTATGTTTTTTAGTTACAAACCTGCCCAAAACCCGAACCTGGGTAACCTCGGGTCGGGTATCAGACCTCTAATGGGAACTCATTTTAAAAGCAGTTGCATTCCATGGGATTACATGTGAAACATGCGCTGGCAGCTGTGAAAAACTATGAAATCACCAAAAACATACAAACCAAAGGATGCTTGCCATATTGAACATTTCTAGGTAGTAGTGTAGTAACCTCAGGAAGCATAAGAACCAAATTAATGCATTAGATTCTTATGCAATTGCTTTTCCTAGACCTCTGAAGAATGGGATGAAGGCTAAGTCAGGGAGGGATAGTGGCAGCAAATTCAAATTGCTTCAGTTTTACCCTATTTGGATGATTTACAGTTCTAGCTCTCTAACTTTCTACATCCTGATCCTGATCTACATAAAACATTGCAGTGCAGGACGAAAGCTTTTTAAGAGTCTATACCCCTATAACATTTATAATATTTATCTTTGTGTATCTTGTACCCTTTTTGTGGTCTTTCAATGTTCCAGATTCCAGTAATGTGTCTGTGTTAGTGAAAGCATTTGCATTACCAGCTCCCCAGAACCTTTTTGCGTGCAGTGTGTGTGCTGCCACAAAGCACATAACATTTCAGTCTAGCCAGTTTTGCTTTGTTAATATTCAAATTTGTGTGTGTGTGTGTGTGTGTGTGTGCTTTGTCCTGTACCTGTCATTTTGTCATAATTATATCTCCATTATCACTATCCTTGACATTAGGTGAGACCCACAGAGTATGGTGACTACTTTTTTGTTTATTTCAACCAATCAGAAAAAATAGTGTGCATATGCACATGTGAATTGTATACATGAAAACTACAGTATGTAAAGTTCATGTAGAGTTTTCCCATCTTGTCATCCTTTTTGACAGAGGGCTAGAAAACACGAAGAACTCACTGGGTGAAATCAAACATTAACGTATAAAATATATACATTTGTCATGTATAAAAACATGACAAGGTCATTTTTGACCCTGTAATTTGAGTGTCCAGGGTTAACCAGCATGCAGAGGTTAAGAAAATGAAATCGGGATTATTGCACTGTATTTGCGTAAGCCACTTTTCTGCCCATTCAATAAAACACCAATCTTTGCCTGTTAATATGCTACGTGATGTGCCAACAAATTTTAAATGTTTCTTGTGAATATAATTAATACATTAAATTCTTTACTGATCACTGGATTTTTTAAATCTTTTTTTTGGTCACAGTTTTATAAAAAATGGGGTTTTAGGCACTTATGCACTATGTGTAAGAATACCCTTACCCATGATAAAATTATTATAACACATGCCCTCTCATGGCTTGTATTTCAAAACCTTATCTCATAAAATTTTATGATTGTTTTTTGTCTGTTGAACAAGTAATGAACATGCAGTTGAGCTTAGATTTAAAAAAAAAATGTAATGAAAGGTACCTAAGAAATGTATTCTTCTGACAGTGTAAAGTATTTGGCAATGATGCAAATGGTATCAATGGCAATCTCTTTAAAAAGACACATGTTCTTTGAATAGTTATAGCTCTAGCTTTATAATGGGAACCCCTCTATTTTGGGTTCTACACAGAACCTTTAAGACTTCCCCCAGAGAAACAAAATGAGTGTTATGTGAAACCATTTTTTTTTTTTTTGCTAAAAGTGAATGCAGAATAAACTTGGATTCCATGAAGAATAGAAAGGTAGAAGTTCTCAGCCTTTCCCAGTGGATAGTGGGAAGCCATTTTTGGATTGTGCTTGAACTTTTGCTAACCTGCCTTTTACAGCAAAACAACAATTCAATTGAATTCTTGAGATTTCTTTAAGCTCTTCACTTCTGTTGTTCCAACAGCAACCTATGTGCAGGTTGAAGTTTACATGTATAGATCTGGTAGTAGCATACATTTAGTTAGTTTTAGCACACATCATTACAAACTAGAGAGGTCCAGACAATTTCTATCCCAATCCCATATACAGTGACAAAAAAAAACATTAAGAGTATTAGTACTAATAAGGTGTTTTTTCTGAAGATGGTGAAGGCATACTGGTATTAAGGAACAGATATGACAGGGTTGCTCTCATGGTCTCATGGATCTTGTTACCTTCTTCCTTTTTACACTCCGCTACTGTGTGCTGCGTTCTAGTGCTTTTAGTACTTGCCGAAGGAATGCAACTCAATCCAGCAGGTCAGGGACTGTGCTGCATATTTCCCACACTCTCCACCAGGTCAGATGGGTCCTGGGATGATGGTCTACTGTTTTTCCTGTCAACAATGCTGCTGGGAAGTTGGACTTAAAATTGTGGAAAGAACTGATGAAGGCCAAATGAAATATCCTCTAGGTACATTGAGGTTCACAGATTCAACACATGGGGACAAGTTGGCATGGTTTGGGTCCACTTGTCCCCTTAGAGGAAAGCATCCTTGCAAATACAAAGTTCTTCTGACTCTGATCACCTTTATACTATGATGAAATACTTTTATCCTGACGGGAGTAGTCTCTGCCCTATCTACAGGGCATGATGGCTCGGGTGATGAAAATGGGATGGGAATGGGTTGATTAAAATGAAAATTATGTAAATCATATGCTTAGGCCTTCACAGTCATCAGATCTCAACCCAACTGAACATCTATGGGAGATTTTCAAGTGATGTATTAGACAGTGCTCCACCACCACCACCATCAAAACACCAACAGAGGGAATTTCTTTTGGAAGAATGGTGTTCATCCATCCAGTAGAGTTTGAGAAACATGTAGAATCTCTCCTAAAGTGCACTGAAGATGTTCTGGTGGCTCAACTCAGTACTAGCACACTTTACATTGGTTTTCCTTTAATTTGTCAGTTGTATGCACCTGATCTGAGGTTGTACTTGGTAAATTGTTTAAGCATACTGATCAGAATGCCAAATGGCTGTCGATAAATATTACTGCCTCATTCATTTTTAAACTCACAATTTTTTAGAAGGCACTGCATGTTCAGAGATGTTCATTCAGGTGCAAACAGACAGTGTGTGCTTTGAAATAATAACCACAACTTCTAAATCATTTTAGTTGTGTGCTAATGGTTGTCATTTATTTGCCAAAAAATGTGAAAGTGTTAGCAGCTTTTCTCATCATGTGTTGTACAGAACAGCTCATTGCTATCAGCTTATGAACAAAGTATGATCCTGCTCATTAACCACATTGGACAGGGTAGACATGATCAAAAATACTCTCAGCGATCAATGCACAAAGACACTGAAACTACTCTCCTGCCCAATAGTCAGGAAATAAAGCAGAACCAAAGACACAGCCATTTGTCTTAGACAAAATAACAGGACATGAAATGTGTTCCCATATTCCATTAAGTGGAATACTTCTAGACATATTGTAATAAATAAATTTAATATACAACAACAACAACAACAACAACTACAACAAAACTGATTATGGACGTTGGCTTGGTGGTCATTAATGGTTGAAAAGAGAAATTTGGTAAAAACCTTACAGTCCTTACAGAGTATGCTAAGTTTTGGGTATTTCCTAAAACCAAATATGCTTTGCTGGTAAAAATGAGGACAAGTACAAAGATAGTAAAACATAATCATTTTATATTTTCCTTATACATTTACTCTTAACTACATTTCTATGAACAACTGCTGTGAAAGTAAATTCTAGGTCTAAAGAAACATGAAAGTAGACACTACAACCAAGCAGCTATACCAATTTACCAAAGAAATAATACAAACATATATCAATGCCTTTACACTTACCATCAATTTCTACCAGCAATAGCTATTTACTACTTCTCATGTTTTCTTTCGTATTTTAGTGCTAAATACATCCAACCTAAATGCTATGCAAGGAAGTTGTTCAAGCGTTTAAAAACTGCTGGACTTACTATACATCATGTAATGCTGGATATTTCTGCCTTGATTTAAGGGGTCTTATCAACATTAATGTACCACTGATACCACAAGCTTTAAAAAAAACACACACACACGCACAAAAATAAATAAAAAAAAACAAACACACACACAGACCACAGGATCACTGTACAATCCTGGCAAGAAAGGCACTGAGGACGTTTGTATCACCAAAAACAGTCTTTTGTCTCCTTTTGCTCTCCATGTAAAAAAATGTGACAGATTTACTCTGAAAAATAAATCACTATTCTTATAGAAAGCACATTTTCCAAATTTTGTGTTTAAGTGGATAGCTACAAAACTGCACTTTTCTTCAAACATGTCCTTCCCTGCAAGTCATTTTCTGAAAAAAAAAAATAAAATAAAAATAATAATAATAATAAACTGCAGGATTTTCAGTTAAAGGGACACTTCTACACTTGGGTGAAGCAAACAGTCTGGAAAAAACCCAATGATTTGGGGTAAACTTTAGATTGAACTCTGTCAAGTAGGTCTGTCATAAAACATGGCAAACTGGCTCAGTCTGTAAGCACATGGAAACATCTGTAACTGGTTCACTCTACTGCATGTTCAAGTAACAGACAGAGGCAGATCATCTACCAAGTTAGCGATTTGTTAAAGATCACATTACCAAGTGACTACTTTTGGCAGGTGCTAGGTGCTAAACGCATTCATTAGTCATTCTGGCCCTGTGTACTACACACCACAAATCCCATAACACATCCGAGCTGAAATGCGAAGGGAATGTAGGTAGTGGGTGAGGAATGAAATGCTTTGGACGATGTTTGGACGGTCAGATGGACCGGTGCGCCCTGCAGCTGAGCGCTAAAGGGATTGGCTTCATTTGTCACATGACCTGGCACTTAAGGCAAGTCTTTGAGAGTTTCGCTCTTCAGATTGAGCTTTTACGCTCAGTCAGAGTCAATCCTGCTGTACTTCACTGTGCCCCACTGTATAGATCGCCACGAGAAGGGGATGTGGTAGCTGCGAGGGACGACACCTTGCACGTTCCGCTCCAGATACTGGAAAACCCAATACCACCACACGCGTGACAGGAAGTTGTTCTGAGAGGCTGCCTTGAGTTCCTGAACAATCAGAATAGGCGTTTGGGTTCATTAATAAAGGTGACGTTCACTCATACACCTCCAGCAGTATGAGCTGGTATTAAATATACAAAATCATAATAATGGCTGTATTAAACAATGGTAACGCTTTACCATAACATCATTTACTGCATTAGTTAACATTAACAAATAATAAACATCAGCATTAATACACTATACATAATTCTAATAAAGTTAAAACCTATATTATTTAATTCTTGTTTAAATGATAAGAAAACACACATGCATTGACTAATGTTTATTCAAATCAATGACTAAAAACAAGTCCACAAATTAGCAAAAAATTAAATTACAGCATGTTCCTAAATGTTGATAAGTTACTGTACTCTGGTGCCCAGGTATAAATATTTAAATTTGCTATTGCAGTTCTGGATTTTTCCAGTTAACAACCACAAATATATAAATTAAGGTGTTTTATATTTTATATCGTTCACTATGGGATTCATTTTACTCACTGATGGTATGAAGACTAGTTTTAATATTATGTTTTATTAAGAAACCAAATAAGCCAAACAATCAGGAAAGTGTAGTTCCTTTGTTAATGTTACATATGGTGTAGTAATGTGAAGCATTACCTAAAAAAAACGAGTTACATAGGACTTAAGGATTATTTTTATATCATATTTGTTGACATACAATACAAGATTTTTAAATTAAATACAACTGAAAAGTAAAATTGACATACAAAATAAAAGATGACAAAATGTGTTCTTTATGGCACTCCTAAAATAAGGTCTAAAAATATTGACTGTCCACAGTGTAATGGAGGAATGAATACTGATGAGTAAGCATCCACAATAACAATATTTTGTGTCAGATAGCTCTGCGGTTGTCTGCAGGGGTTTACTTACCGACTGGTTAGCCATGGTGTGGTACCACCAGAAGAGGCGTGTGGTGATGAAGTAGGCAATGACTACATCTATGGTGTAGTGATCGTGAGCGAGAAGGATGCAGAACACACCAACGACGCAGAGCGTCCCACATCCCCAGTGATAGCACCAGAAGCGTCTAGGAGAGTCTGTCAGAAACAAAATGGTTCAAATCAGTGAAACTGCACGTCTTTCTATTTATTTTTTTCAAAAAAGATGACAGTGTAGCCTTATGGAGGGCTTCTAATCTGTGTTTTTAGGTTAAGTACATAAGGAAACCTAAATAATCTTAGGCTGAGGTGGAAAAGTGAATGAACAATGATGAAGTGTGTGTCTCCCCATGACTGTTTGTGCTTAGTGGTATTTTATGGAAAAATGCAATGACTGACTTTTCTTCTGTCCCAGAGCAGAACTGAGAATTGAGAACCTTACACTCTTTAATGAAGAGATAGGTGAGGGTCAGCATGACCGTGTGGCCGCTGTACAGGTAGTCACCACACATGTGATGAGAGCCAGTGATGGATAAACCACCGCCGGCAAGCATCTTCATCACCCGCCACATCTGGGACTGCCAATCTCCATGCAGCTGTGGCACAGAAAAGAAGAGTGTATCGTGTTAAAGTAGCTGGTGACAATGAGCATTTTGATAAGGACAAATCCAACCTCTAATATCTGCCATCAAATGCAACCACTGTGACTCACAAATACAGCAGAATGGTTGAAATCAGGCTTTACAACATCAACATTTGTTTATTTATAAAAGAACAACACATCACATTATATTCATTTTAATTGCATTTAATGTTATTGAACCACTATGAAACAAGTTCCTATCATTGTTGTGTTGTAGCATCTATAAACATTCAATCCCTCACCAGCCTCTTTTTTCTCTTTCTTGAAGACAATATGACGAAAAAAGAAAATGCAGCTTGTCATGTTACTGAGAAAACACAAACTCCTCTACCCTGAACACTTTTCTGTGTTGGAACACTTAAAGCTTAAATGTATAACTTTACCTCTGTATGTTACGAAGCACTGACACTGGAGACTCCTTCCAAAAATATTAAATAAGCATCTCCTCACTGAAAATGTCTATACATCAACAATTATACATGTTTTAATCCTGTTCATGTGGAGCATCCACCATGCAAAACCCTCTATAAGTTACTAGAGATACGATCAAGTATTAGAACAAGTGCATTAATATATAACTGCCTTGTAGCTGGAACTGTCAGAGCTGCTTTTATAGAAAATTAATCAACACCTTCTGACAATCAGATTAGAGAATTCAACAGTGCTGTGGTTGTGGATTCCCTCATTATAATACAAACTGATGCTCTGTACAATGAAAGATGTAACAATGAGGAAGCCCATGTTAAAAATCCTTGACTGAGTCTGTGTTTACATTGCATTTCCTCTCTCTCTCTCTCTCTCTCTCTCTCTCTCTCTCTCTCTCTCGCTCGCTCGCTCTGGCTCTCTCGCTCGCTCTGGCTCTCTCACTCGCTCTGGCTCTCTCACTCGCTCTGGCTCTCTCACTCGCTCGCTCTTGCTCAGCTGCTTTCAGCAGGAAAGCAGGATCTGACATGTGAAAAAGGCACCGGGCTCAGCCCATCTGGTGATGAATGCTTCCCTGCAGGCTGTGCAGTAAACACTTCCTGTTCCATGTGGTGGGTGTGTGCCCCCACTTACTCCCACCCCACCCCACCCCCCAGGGTGACTCACTCACACAAACAGAAACAAACATTAACACTCACACAGACACACTTGCCAGGGGGTGCACCATGACAACGCAGTCACACTCCAAACAATCATCTCATTTCTTTATTACTTGTTCTTCTGCTTTCAGCAAGTTTTAGTGAGTGCAACTTCTTTGCTTAGAGGTATTAGTCATGTTTTTCAAGAGACATCACATCATGAATGAAAAGACGGCTTTAGAATGAAAATTAAGTACCATATGTGCTGTTGTGTGCTGATAAGTTAATGATCCGCTGTTCTAAGAGTCTCTATTGGTGTCAATGCCTGGAACAGGATTTAAAAAATAGAGTACTGCACTAACTGTACTGCCTTAAGGTTCCAATAAAGGGTCCCCTTTTCAAACAATGAAACACGACACAACTTTGGAAATTTGTTGTGTAACGTATTTCATTTCTGTCACACTCTGACCTCTGGCTTCTCATTTCTTCTAAGAGTTACTTTTACAGTCAAACCAACATGTACTTTTTCCATTATTGCAATAAATTTAACTTGACTAATACTGGAAATGAAAAATAAGAACATAATTAGATTAGCATTTTAACCAAGAACATATGTAATGTATTTACTTGCCACCGCTTAGCCTCTTCTCTCTGCTAAACCATCAGACATTTTAAAAAGGATGAGGTCTTGAGTAATAAAGTGTTCTGGTCCACACAAGATTTATACAATCCTAATCAATGCTGAAAAAAACCATGAGAGTCCCTAGATGTAATGTCTCTAGGAACGCATTAGTACTGATACTGCCATGCTCATTTACTTGTACAAGATACCAACCAAAATACCAACATCTGCTACCATGTGAAATTATGGGATTTGAGCCTAGTGTGGTTTTCCACTAACAACCAGATGACATGAAATCAAATCATGAAATCATGCAATCAAAGAAGAATTAGGAAATACGCCATCGTCTAGCAGCGCACAACAACAAGCAACGCTGCAGTAATAACAGCTCTTATACATCAAGTTATTCTTAATGATCAGTCACTACCGGTCATTGACAACATGGGATTCCAACACAATGAATACAATGAAACATACTTTACTTACAGTCTCTGTTGCAACTATAGTCAATCCAAGGTAACGAACGTAAAATTAACTGACTAATGTTATAAAGAACGAGGCTAGCAGCATACTTACACGAATACGTGTGTGCGTTGTCATAGCCACTGTTATACCTGACATAATACAGAGCTGAATAAAATGCTTTGCGACATCCCTGATTGGTTGATATTAAGTAAGTTATTCATTTCGGTATCAGTATTGGTACTGACGAGTATCAGTGCATCCTTTAATGTCACCATATTATATTTTGATGATTTTTTTTGGTCAAGATTTCAGATTGTGCTTGCAAAAGAGTCCTGGACATTTTTCCCAACTCTCAAAACCTGGCATCTCTCAGAATTTCTCATGAACAAACATGACTTCAGATCAAAACGAACATGACGACTGTTCAGTTCAGCTGCCACTGCTTATCGCTCTTTGACATTTGCCATCAAGATTGCGTTTTTCACCTGTGCCAGGATGCAGAATTCCTAATGAATATTGAGCATTTTAAATCGGGACTGCAACGACTTGACTGTAAGCAGATCAGATGGGTTACAAATAAATTTTACACACCTCATACTACAGGATAATCCAACAACATAATTGTTTGCAGTCAGCCTACAATCGGGACATAATTACAATCACTGGGAGAGGTGAATTGACCTCCAAACTGGCCTAATTATCCTCTAGTGTAGGCCAGGCATTAGCTAACTTAACACGAGCAACAGCTTGACGACCTATGAACATAATTTTATATGCAAAACATTAAAGGAAAGGCTAGCTTGAGACAGGTAATGTTTATAAACCTTTTTTTATTTTGTTCACTTTCGACACAAACTCTCGATGGTCACTTTAAATTTGGCCAAAACCTTGTTCTGCCTTCCAAATTGGACAACGTTTACCTCGTGTGTGGAAAGACTTAGCCATGAAATGCTGGATACCTAAGCAGGCTTAGAGTATCAGTGAGTACAAAAACTCTTATTGCTCTTGGATCAGTTTCAGAAGAATTTGTACCTTAGCTGAGCACTTAAAGTGCATCCCTGGAACAGGCAGAGTAGTGATGTACATGGTGATGCACCGGTACAGGTACAGCGTCCCTACAATGAAAAGAAACCGGCGACCAACAATGGACCTGCCAAAGGAAAGACTGATGTCACCAGAGAACATGATCCAATACCTTTTAGAAATATGTGTGACTTCAAAAGTGACCATTGTTTTTTAAAAGAACACTTACTTGTGTTTCAAGAGACTCCACTGAAAGATCCATAACATCACCAGAATCATCCCATTAATCTCACACACTGTAAAAGCCCACTCCACACGGTTGAAAAAGTCAAAGAACTTATCAGGCAATGGAGGGCTCACCTCCTTGGGAGGCACACGCTCGTGGACTACAGAAATCATTACAGTGGTTAAAATAAAGCAGCAGATGGCATATAACAAAGTCATGGCAGTCTTGCCCCACTCAGTGGGAAATGAAGAGCTGGGTGGGCCAGGGATTAGAATTCGCACCACTTCCTTATGAAAACCGTTGACTAAGCCATTGCGCGTGGTCTTACTCCCGTCACCAGCGGCATGGCCATTAACATGGCCGTTCACGTGAGTCTCCATGCGCGGCTCAATGGTGACCTCTTCCCTGGACCACTGTGCTGTTTTCATGCCAGGTCCCCGAGCGACCTGTAGAGACGGAACGAAGGGACCAGTGTAGAGTGCTAGAGGATGCACAGCGTTCCTTCAGCAACACTCATCATGCAGAAGGATGGAGGCTGAAAGCAGCTGTAGAAAACAGGCTCTGGATGTCAACTGGACATTATCTCCTAATGCATGGTTCTGCCTGAAAAGAAAAGACACATAAAGAAAACATGATAACCATACCATAATCAGGGACAGGGTTTGGCTGTTCAGGAGTATTCAATCAAACAATATAAAATCCATTGTGTAACAAAAAAATGTATCCCAGTAAACGTACGTTCAAAATGACCATAATTTTCAGATAAATTGTTTACAATTCTTTGTGTGTTACATTTTGATTTCATTTTAGGATGGCATGTAAACCAGTGAAAAGGAAATTTTTCCCTTCGTTGGAGCAGGCAAATCATAAATTCATTAGCTAACCCACCAGGCAAGTAAAAGCTCCAATGCACAGCCCAGTCCCATAGTTTGTTTTCCCAGAATCCTAAGTGATGGGGCTAAGAAAGTGATAGCTAACATTAGGTAATAACATATGGAAAGAAAGTTAGTGTATTAATATAGACTAAGAGATATGAACGAGTATATCATCATCCACTTTTAACATAAGTTTCTAATGTAGCACATTATACAACAATTAGCTCCACTAATTTGATTGGTGGAGCAGTGTTCCAAGAGTGCCTATATTTCCTATAACCACACTGGGACGTTTCACTGTGTGTATCACGCCACTCGTCTGTCACACAGTTCTTGAAAGAGTGTGATTGATATATGTATATGTATGTACATATACATATACATACACACACACACACACACACACACACACACACACACACACACACACACACATATATATATATATATATATGTTTCAACATTTCAAAAGCGGTGAGTCACATGGCTTTTGGAACTTGCATCACTGGTCACATTATTTTCACAGAAAGTAAATCCCTATGAACCAAAGATGAAAAGTCTTGTGTATACAACGCACCAGTGAGCAAAGCTTATTGAAATGAATAAACAAATATCTCCAGTTCTTATAATATCTCCATGGTCGTAACTGTAGATTAATATAACAGTGTATCAAGTCACGCAAGTACAACATGATCTCCATTCGATCCATATCAGAGATGGGCCTAGGATTTTGGTGGCCTTATTTAAGTACATAAGCGCATGGGAATAAAGGTACAAAATGGCAGAGAGACTGTTTGACGTGTGATGACTTACGATAACCCTCAGAAACCTAGGCATTGATTGTTGTTGAGAAATTTTTTTGTCTTTTATCTAATTTTTTTTTAGAGCTCTCTGATCAAGAAAATCACACATTTTGGGCTTTTTGTTTGTTTGTTTCAGGGTACTTTTTATAACAACTTGTAAAATTCTAAAATTCTACTGTAATTGTAGTAATGTTCACGCAATTTTTAAAAACAGGAAGATAACGGATTTTTTAACTGAAATCACACGATCTAACCAGGTTAACTGGATAATGGCGGACACAAACAAGATTACAGGTTGCCGCACAAAATCACTGCACATGCATGTAGCATGAGTCAAGGGAATTATGCTGAGGATTAAACCTGAAGTGAAAACAGGTTTTAAGTTACAGGCACTTTTTAGTTAATGTTGTCTTACAGGAAACTTCTGTGGAGTACACTGCCTAATTAACTTTCTGCTGGTTAAAAACCCAGACCGTTCTTTCCAAAACTCATGAGGTGAAACATCCTCTATCAGCCACACTGCTTTGACCTCTATAGCTGGAGAAATGTTTATTGTTTAACCTCTTTTAAGCTGAAGCACATGGCCTCCACTAGGAAGAATTTGAAGAACTTGTGAGTGCGTGAGCCAGGGTGTGGCAAGTCTGTTTACAAGTCCGTTCACGGAACAGGGGGAAGGGATGTCTCCCCACCACACATCTGCTTTCTATTACACAGCCTGCTCTGCACTAGTGTTTCATTATCAGCTGAACCACTGCACTGCATGTCATACACAGTGCAGACATTTTTCCAGTTTTATCATTAGCAGATAGAACTTTTTACTGTTAAAGAGAACAGATATGCGTTACTCAAAAAAAAAAAAAAAAAACAGATTTTTTTTGTAGTTTTACCAAGCGGTACCGAGGCGTTCAGATACTCCACAGTGAGTGCAGTTTCCTGTTAAAAGTCAATTCTATGGTGAAGAAGGACTGAAAACTTTTGTAATGCAGCCGTCACTTTAACATGAGAAAAAAAAGAAAAAAAAAAGATTTTCTTTTCATATTTTTCAGCTGTGGTTAATAGTGGTTCACGTCACATGATACATGTTAAAGTTGTGCACCTAAAGGCTTGTGTTGCACACAACGAAACAAGTGTGAGAGTGTGGTAAGCATTTGATGTCAAATGCTTTTTAAAAGAGCTCAGTAGAGACTATGTTAGTTTGACGTCCTATGAAAGGTCATTTAACAATAGGTAGGTTATTACGATTCACGGAAGCGTCCAGATAACATACCAGTTTCTCACAAGAAATGCATGAAGAACAGAAAAAACAACAAGAGCTGTTATTCTTCCTTCACTGGTATGAGAACTCAATGTCACGGGAGTACTCCACAATTATTTAAAGACCAACACTCCTACTCAAGACTTGAGACTTGATATAGTCCGTCTTCTATACCTAAATAAATAAACCGACACGAATCTTCCTTTCCTGTAGGTTCAAACAAGAATCTCTTCTGAGTTTCTCTAACTCCGCAGTTAAAAAAGGATTAAATTTTTTTTTTAAATTCACAAACACCTATACACTTGGCTTCATAATTTACAGCCACTACATACAGTAGTAAAACACTCATGTGTCTAACATAGCAACAAGCAGTTAAACTTTGACCACGGTCATGAATGTACAGTACAGTACACTCTCACAACCAGCTGAATAGTGGATACATTATTTCCAACATCCTCCAAGTTAATTAATTTCAGAAGTTCCACAATTAACACTTACATACATACATACATTATATATATATATATATATATGTATATGTGTGTGTGTGTGTGTGTGTGTGTGTGTGTGTGTGAATATGAATATGAAAGGAAAAGTTTTCACTCAAACTTACCTCAGTCCTGGCTAGCTGTTTGTGCTTCTCCATGTGTTGTAAAACTGCTGGTCGTTCCTCAAGTGCTCGTGCTTTCTCAGCTCACTCCCCACTCACTGGCCCCGCCCCCTCATGCTGATTGGCTCGGTCATGTTCCACAGCCCTAGTTCTGGCCTAAAGCTGTTAGCTAGTTGCCTGGCAACAAGAAAGGGGGGTGCATATGTATACCTCTAATGAGTAAGCGAACAAGAATATATTTACTCGCTCTGTTGGTTGCTAAGACTGCTGCTCAAGTTCTGTTTTTATAAGCACCGCTTCTGAGTAAGGCCATTCCCTGACTGGAAACATTTGCTCTTCTCAGGAGTGGCATGTGTGGCATTTCTGTGAGCCTGACGCTCAGGTGGAACACTGATGCAGTTCCTAGTTTTAGAGTAGATGACTCTACCTCAGAAGGCATTAGGTCACCATTGTAATGAACACCCCAGGTTCATTTTTCATCTTGCCTTCATCCTGTTCCGTAGGGAGTGCGCTTTTCTAAAGCAGCGTTCTCTTACTGAACCGGCTTCATTTTAAACAACATACAAAAGTGGGCGAGACCTGAAGCACAATGCACATCCGACTCTCACCTGTATTGGATTTCACCCGTCCCAGATTATCAGCCCCGTGAGCCAAGACACAAATACCAGAAACGGGTGTTACGGTTGGAAATTTTTACAGTGAGATAACCTGGTCTAAAAATATTAATTAATGATTTATGAAAGTCTTTGCACTTCCTTACTTCCCTATACACAAAAACAAAAAGGAAACAAAAATCCTCTATTTTGTTCTTCTTTCTTATCAATCATTTCTGAGAACATGTTTTCCATATAATCTCTTACACGGTCAGCATTTATCACTTTGTCTTTATAAGCTGACAAACAGAGTGGCTGATAGGAAAGGTGAAACAATGAATTCAAAAATCTAACTAGTACAGAAATTGATAGTTGTTTGGTTATGGGCAGCAATGACATGTTAAACATCTGAGCGTTTGTTAGCCGTTGTGTAGGATAAAGTTTTGAACATGCTAGGAGTGGCAGCAGAGGTAGCGATGTAACATGTTTACAACAGTAGTGGATTAAACAGTCGCAGCCACTGTGTGGAGAAACGAAGGTTGCTGTAGTGTCATTTAGGGAGAGAAAATATCGTTATTATTATTATTATTATTATTAACAGGGAGATGGTGTTAAATGAAAATGGGTATTTTTAAAGTCAGCGGTGAGGAAACCGTCCAACCACACAACGTGACTAACCATGAAACAACCAAAATGACCCCAATACTGAATACATTTCATTTAATGGAACACCTACAACACAAGGTAATTCTTAATTATCTTGAGTAGAACAGCAGAAGCCATTCATAGCTGACCTCGAGATGACACGAGGGCAAAGAATACCAGCTTGGTTTTATTCTCCTTCCACACTGGATGATAAGAAAGTAGGCATCAAGGTTCCAAAGAGCCTAAATCCATCAGGAGTCTGAGGCAGAAAATACAGATCTACAATAGCGAGCGCTGAACAAGCGAGTTTCTAAACTTGCCATTTTTTACCACTTGGTGTCTTTAGTTTGGAGTTCAATGTCAAGGCAGATTTGCCGATTCGACCCATTACACAGAAGCGATTCTTAAAGAAACCCAAACAAAACTCCTCAACCAGGAGTCCCGAGTTCCTGAGTCTGTTCCCATTTAAAGCACATCAGGCACTATGTTGCTTATAATCAATTCTTTTTTTGTTCTTTTGTTCAGTCAAGTACAATGTGAGAGGTGATGAGGTTATTTTTGACAGGTATTTACATCCCAAGAATAGTTCAGCTTGCACCATATTCCCAACACGGCCACCCTCATGCTCCTTATAGTCCTGCGCTGTCTGTTGGCCACCTTAATGCCATCAAGCTTAAAACAGTGTGTGCCAGAGATGGTCACAGTTCGGAGAGAAAGAAGATTTAAAAGTGTTTATAGAAGCGTCTTTAGGTTGCATAATTAACTGGCCTATTTCTTTGCCTCTCTTATTCTCTAAGATGACTTAATTCCCTACCGAGCAGCCAGCTCACATCACTGGCCCTATTTAATGACTAAATACGAGACAAATGCTAAGCTAATGCTCCATTTTTGCAAACAGAAGCCTAACCAATGTGAATGAAGTCATTCAAATGGATCAATACTCTACTTTATTTTAACTATTGTAATTTCACAGTGGAATAGAAAGTTGCAACAAGAAGCAGCAGTGGGTCAAGCTGAGTTTGATAACACACACCATCACTGTTGAGTAGAAGACAAGCCACAACAGTCCCATTCACACACTGAATCACTCTCTGTCCTCCATGAATTCCTTAACACACACACACACTCCATAAGGCTGAATCCAATTACCATGACCAAGCTAAACCCTGATAACGGTAAATTAGCTACAGAAGAAGCTTGGCTCTGACACAGTATCAACCCAACCAGCAACATGCAGGATTTCATAATTTTTTTTTTTTTTTACTTTCTCCATGGTAAAAGCATTCATCCATCAGTTTCTAAAAAATACTCAAATCAGCCCATCTGGCACAAACAACCATGCCACGGTCAAAGTCACTGTATATTCATTTGTTTTTATAAATGTTCAAACTGTTTGTGCATTCAGAATGTACCTTCAAGAAGTTGTTGATGTTTTACTTGTCTATTAAAGTGATTTTTTTTTGGTCCAGCGCACTTGACATTGGACTAAGTGTAATAAGGCCTGTTACCTAACACGAGTTCTGATCTAAAAGAATTACGCAAAAGTCATGGGACACTGATAAAAAGCTCTAACCCCTCAGAAACAGGCACAAACTGTTAACTACATGCAGGTTATTATCACAGATAAGCACAATGAAGCCAAATACAGGCCTCTTTCTTTCCTCTAATCATGGCCACGGTTGAAGAGGATGTGAATGAAAATGAACAGAACGCATGCAGCACAAAGTTCAACGCCCTGCTCAATTCCCTGGGCAAGGAGAATTTTCCACTGTTCAACCCCTATACTAATTACGGAGTCCGGTTTCAAGTCTGCGGGGATAGCAGGGCTAAAACTCACGTTCAGTATAAGGATCATGTCTACTGTCTGCCTTCTTCTTATTATTATTTAGCAAAGAAACACATTTGTCTTGAGTAGCACAATGATTTCAGCAGAGTATATGCAGCCCACGTAGTTTTGTGGTTTCAGACACTCCTTTTATGACTTAATCATTTCCCACTTCATAAAAATGAGCAAGCACATGACATCTCGGTTGCAAATGAACTTTACCTGGTTATAACAAAATGACATCATGATAAATGTGCCATACTTTTATACCACAACTAATCTTGATCACACTTGACACTTGCAAGCAAGGACATTGAAACGCTGATTGAAAAATGACAAACTGCTACTTCGGAAGGCATCGTGTTCTCTGACGAACACAACCACAAATTCTGTTCATTATATCAGAAAATATAATAACCGCTGAAATAAATGAGCAAACTGCCCGAACTGACAAGAGAGCAAAAGACATCTTGTCTAGACTATTAAATTATTACTAAATTATACTAAACGAAAGATACTATGATATGATACTGGAACACCCTCAGAAACCTCATGTGACTAGCCTAATTCATAGCATGTTTTTCAAATTAGGCCTCTCCAAAAAGCAGGAAGGTCCTGATCCAATTCCTTGTAAGGAAATCTTATTAGTGATGCTCGAGGGCTGCGACGTTGGGCCTTAATTACATTCAAAGAGAAATTATCCCTTTAAAGATCATGGGATGTCTTTATTCGCTGCTCCTGGTTACTGATCTTTTCTCACATATAATGAGTCAGAGTTAATAGGACCGACTTTTTTATTTTTGACATGAAACATGTAGCAAGCATTAATCTGCACTGTGAGCCAGCCCAGTGAGCACAACACTACATTGTTCAAGCAAATGAGCAACAAGAGTCTAGTCACAATATGTGACAGGGCAAGGAAGGCAAACCTAAATCAGCCAACCAAATAGCAAACCAGTAAACCACAGGCAATGTAAAACAGGAAATCTTGCACAACTGCGCTCGGGTGAAATGCTCAGCTATATTAGGATCACGTGCTTTTCACGAGCTCGCAGGTTTCAATCTTTCCATTAACACCCAAAAGGATCTTATGTAACTATAAGCAACAGAAAACAGACCACCCAGGAAGCAATTTCTTGTGAAAGAGACCTCATTTCTGCTTTACCAGTTTCTAGTAGTGGTGTTATGGTTTGAAATTTGCACAGTAGTGTAAAACTATCACAGGTTTACTGTATTATTGTAGTAATGGTCCACTTGAAAAAAGCACAAGCCTGTGGTGAAAATTAAAGAAGAAATTTATTATTTATTAAATTTATTTATTTATTAAATACATCTTTGTACAAAAGTCTCTGTGCATCCATGTATAGGCTATATAGCAAAAAAACAAAAAGATCAAACAGAATTGTGTTTTTTTTTTCTTCTTTTCTTATTTTCGACACGATCATGTACAATAAAGTTACAAACATGCTAAAAGCAGCAGCAGAGGTTTTGGAGGTGCTTACAACAGTAATGGATTAAACAGCCAGAGGGTTTTCAGAGGACTCGTGTCCCCTGTGCCAAGAAATGGAGGTTGCTGTACTGTAATTTTGGCAATTTAATTAATAAATAAATAAATAAATAAGAAGAGACAGTAATAGACAGAAATGCATTTTAATTTAATTGGTATTTTGAAAAAATTGATTGGTCACCATCCAATCATACTCCATGACGAACCGTGACACCACCCTAGTTTCTAGTAATCTACGTCATTGTCTATTAGTGAGTTCAGGTACCTGCACATGCAATCATCCAATGGGCTTCTTGAGTTCTGACCTGAAGAACACAACACAAGCAGTGAATCCCTAACCTTGAGCCAAAGACAAGGCAGAGTTAGATATTAACCAAGGGTTTGACGGAACCCTGATAAGAAAATCTGAATATTGTTATATATTAGTTAAAATAGTTATACATTATCTTTTAAAGTGTACCACACTGAGCTGCTGTTTCACATTTGTAGATGTCTTTGTGGATGTGTTTCAAGTACAGAAGTGCCTTCTACCTAATTTTGTCATTCGAATATCTGTAGGAATTAATAAAGGTCATTCAGTTAAAATTGGGGAAGGTTGTGCCAGGAAGGATATTCGCCGTAAAAACTGCGCCAAATCAAATATGCAGATCAATGATCCGCTGTGGTGACCCCTAAAAGGAGCAGCCAAACGAACAACAACATTCAGTTAACTACCTAGAGAAAGGGGAGTAAACTGTCGTCAGTGTTGTGTAATCACGTCAGTTACTGAGTACTACGCTTAACGCTAACTGGTTGACCTTCTACCGACTGAATTTTAAAAACTTCTCATGCAGCTTTCAAACCGACCAAAAGGTCAGTCTTGGGTACCAGTTTTCTGGATTTTGTAGATTATCTACAATGGAATATTTTTGGATTTGAGAAAAGTTTAAAGAGAAAGAGAGTTTGTCAGTGTGTTTAACATAGTTGTGGCCGCTTGAGATTTTTCTGATGGATCCTGATGCACACCTCTGACTTACACATCAGGAAAGTGCTGCTGTCTATACTAAATACTGCCAGATGTTGCTTTTCTTTTTCATATCTTCATGTGGGCAGAGAGCATAACAATAACACAAATAGTGATTTCTGTATTCAAATACTGGTGCCTAAAACAGTTACCTTGGCTCTTGAATATGTCTAGGAGTGAGTGCTTCTGTCGTGACATAGGGTGGTGCTTTAACCAGCTGTTTTTAAATGCTATTACAAGTTACTTGTGAAAGATTTTATAATGCGGGTTGTGCTGCTTTGTTCCCCACTGCAAAGATTAATCTGACTGTTTAAAGAAGCAAGCGTTAACCAGCCAATGAGAACTTTGGGTGAATTCAGGGAAAGTGCATCCAGGAGTGAGTTTACATGCTCACTAAGGGTGTCCATGTGTGTCTCTGAGGTTGATGATAGTGAACCAGGTAACTGACTAATGTTAAATACATAGGTAAAACTGTAGGCCTTGTTAAAGGGGTAAGACTTCTATGTTATGATGGCTGTGTAGAATATTTTTAAGCCATACCAGAAATTTGTGAGAGGGTCTCTGGCCATCTGGTCTACTTCTTTCAGGTATGGAAACAGGAAGAATCTGAACCGGTGTTTAATCTGCACGCCCACCAATTTGAACCTGACTGTGGATTTCCAGGGCAACTCATTTTTTTGTGCCTGACTCAACAATGATTTTTTTCCCTATTAAAAATAAAATTTTAGTGGTTAAGTGTGTATATTTTCCTCTATAATTTACACACATCACTGTGTGAGTTTAGTTTAAAATGTATTTACATGTTGTAATAACAAAACAAGGAAAAAGATAAAACTGAATCTTTTTTTTTTTTTTTTGTAAGCCTAACTCCCCCGTAACTCCGTGCTTGCATAGGAAATGAAGAGCTGTCGCATTTCACACTAGCAAAAGTGACAAACAGAGGAAACTTTGCTTTACGCTTACTTTAATATAGAGCTCTAAATGCAGTTCCAGTGTGTTATCTGAACTTTAGTGTTACTACTCCTTAAAAATATCAAGCTGTAAGCCAATACTATGATATTTCTATAGAAGGTTATGCTTCTATTTAATCATTGTCCTATCACTGCTTATGCAAACACACAAAGCCCATATGACTTCCTGCACCTATAGAATAACTCATATGCTGGTGTTGAAAGAAGGGTTCTTAAAAGAATTTGTTCAAACAAATCACTCGAAAAAAAAAAAAAAAAACAAAACAGTGAAATGTATTGACAGTGTACACAGAGTACTGATCACTGCCATTTCTGACTGAAAACTGATAAATGGTCACAGTGCACTATGGGTAATACACACAGCTACTGCGACTTTGCCATATGAACACTCGAAAAGAACAACCATCAAGAAAACATGTTTCTTTCCCTGGGGAGGTGGGGTAATTATCATCAAAGTATCTCTGTGATTTAAGTCCCATCTGTAATATTTTATTGACTGTACATGCACACATCAAAGGATTACACCATATTTTACCTTCTATAAAATGGCCAGGAGAAATGAACCCACTTAAATATAAAATATATACTCCATCTAAACTGACGTAAAAATTGTTGTTGGTAAAAATTCTGTTTTATCCTGTGGGAATAGAGGTTTCGCCCTTTTTCTGCAGCATGGAAACAATTTAGTTTGCACTCTTTTATCACCTCCAGCCAAAACCAAACTTAAATCAAGTATTCGCCGCAGAACAATACAATATACACGGTCACATGAGAAAAGCGTCACTTCCAGGGATGTTAGGCAAGTTATCGAGTTCCTAGCACAGGTATACAGCCTACATACATGTCATGGTCATGTGACCTCCTAATGATCATTGGCAACCTACAAGAAGTGGTTGTAATAAGGGTCAAAGCAATGAGTTTGTATTAAAATTTGGCATATGGAATTTTTGGCATGACACTCGTGTGTAAATTGTGAAGACTTTCCCATCTCGATCTAAATGACTATAATAGCATTACTTAACAGACACATCTGGAAATAGGATTCAAGAATGCTAACTAGACATGAGCTCTAGTGTTTGGGATAGAGTTTTGCGTGCATGAAGGACACATTTTGCCTGTTGGAGGAGAAAAAGCTTGGTTAACTCAATGTTGGTTTGTTTTGTAAGTCGATTTTTCTGAACATAAGGTGGCTCTAGGTACAAAATAGCCCAAGTATGTGAAGGCTAAGTGGTGAGGTGTGACAGCTGTGAGTCTAACTGCTCGCCATTTTGTTTCCCTGAATGAAAACAGTTTGGGAAAAAACACACCTGAGAGGTCTCTAATGAGCCAAAAATCACCACAGGAATCAGACTCCCCCATCATACACCATAAATCATTAATGAGAGCATTAGCCAAGTTAGGGGTTTCATCTGAACCGGAAATGTGTGTGAGTAAACACAGGTAGATGTAGGTGCGTGTGGCTCAGACTTTCGTAGGAGTGGGACAAAACATTCCGATTAACCAAGGCTTAATCCCATGTGTGTGTCCTATTAGTGCACTGCACTGGGTGTACAAGTCACTGTCATAGGGAGTAACCAGCCATTTGGGATTTAGCCTAAAACTGTACCACTTTATATGATAGCTTTATCATACTTTAAAAAAAAAGGGGGGGGGGGGGGATGCCACCAATAAACATCTGTCTACTTTTAATTGAATGGTGCATTTCATTATTCCAAGTGGTTGAAAACTAACAAATGGTTTTAATTAAAACTTAGCTAATGTACATTCATCTCAAGCATTTCGGCTAGTGGGGATTTAGAGTTCACTTCAAAACAAATGGAAATAATGGCTCAGCAAGGTACAAATCATGCAGATTTGTAGATTTTAATCGCTAACTTATTATAAACCCGTACTTGTAGGTGTGATATGACCTGCATGGCTCTTTCTTGTTAGTGGTCATGAGTGGAAAACAAAAGGCCACAGATAACATTTCACCTCAATTTGGAGGCTATGGTGTGTAAAGACGTGTACGTGTACGTGTGCTGGGTCAGCTGTGAGTTACATTCAAACAGGTTTTTATTATTTTTAGCTACATGCGCTAGACTGTCAGATTCTTTAGGGGAAAGTTATAGCAAATGATCAACAGCTGATGTGTACTTAAAAAAAAAAAAAATCACACATCGAGCCAGATGCATCCCTGCATTTTCATTAACTATAAAAACGCAAACAGATGTATGTAAAAACCTGCGAAACATCCCATAATAACCTACCAGGCGTGAGTCCCTTCCCTGGGTTTAGTGTGTTTCGGTGGAGAACATGTCTGCCACAATCCTGCTCTTTAACTTTAAAGATGTCTTGCAGCGGCGCGCATAATCCTGAAGCTTCTTCCTTTCCGGTGTCAGCCCCGTGCTCAGGTCAGCATGACGGACCGAGAAGATAACCTTAATGGAAGACGGTTTCGTGCGCCGTGGACACACTCTTTAGTGCGGTAGTATGCGGTTTTGGATGCGGCCCAAGATTCCTCGCTCGGCAAGGGTGAAGCGGTTTCCAGTGGGCGTGGCTTATTTAACTAAAAGCTCCTTCTGTTCCAAACCGCGGTGTAGAGTCCCTTGATGCGATTCGCTCCCTCGCTCCCTTTACCGTTACGTAGGCGCGTTCACGAGCGAGAGCGCGCTTAGTGACGTGCGCATGCCCGGTGGAGGGCGGGGGGGGGTTGGTAGTTGGAGAGAGAGAGGCCTTAACCATTCTATGCTAACTCGGACCGTTGCATGCTTGTCAATAATGTAGTCCCAATGTAACTATCGCACAGCTAGGAATTCTGGGTCCCCTGAAAGAATAGCGGTGTAGGCCACTATATTTAAGCAATCATACGAGCAAGAGTGTGGTTATACTAAATATCATAGCTAATCACAGCCGTGCCGATACTCAGTATAAACACACTCTTGCCCATGCGATATTGCTTTTATACAGCATTTCTATAAACAAGAAATTAATATAGAGTAAGTGACATTTCAGACACAATATGGTCAAATGTTCTGTTTATTTTTGCTCCGCTAGCAGAAATAGATCCCAAAGAAGCCACACTCACTTTACACCACATCGGCTAGCTGGCTAGCTAACTAAAATTGCCATCCCTTCTTCCTTTTCATCTTCATCTGATGAGGTTTCATATTTTAATTCACGTTATATTCCTGAAAAGTATCGTTTGCAATGTCCGCTGATGATTTTGCTAACTCTACTGTAGTAATGGTTTTGAACAAGGAAGTGAAATTTTACGTGGTAAACACAGACAAACGGAGTGATATTGTCATTATTAGTTCTTGTTATTGTTTGCTTTATGTCTATATATATTTTACTGTTCCTGTTTATGATGTTTGTAATGTTTAAATATGT